>JAVQJL010063042.1:0-64652 GCA_036024295.1 Nannoperca obscura | reverse complement strand
CACCACAGATGGATGAAGACAAGCTCATAAAGGAAAGGATAGAATTTTATGTGGCTTAGAAATTCTTAAGGAAACGTACAGCAGAAAATGCTTCCTAGTGGGAGAGTTGGCACAATCAGGTCACACTAACTTTGTCTTTAGAGAAAACTCTCAACTTAGACTCTTTTCAGTAGCCCAGTATGTTCAAACAGAAAGACTTCCAGGAAGATATATAGCTCATTCTTTGAGCATCGGTCAACTGCGTTTGTGTGAAGGATAGTGTATATATGTGTTCATGTAAGGAAACAGATTTAAAGGTGCAGTGTGCAAGATGTAGGGGGGATCTGTTGGCAGAATATGAAATATAATATTCATGAGTATGTTTTAGTGTATTCTCACCTGAAAATAAGAATTGTTGTGTTTTCATTACTGTAGAATGAGCCCTTTATATCTACAGAGGACGCAGGTCTTCCATGGAGCCCACCATGTTGCACTGCCATGTTTCTACAGTAGTCCAGAATGAACAAACCAAACAGACTGAGACAGCACGCAGTATGAAGAAATGCAATTTTATAAAGGACCACTAATCTCAGATTAAACAATGTGTTTAATCAGTAGTAGATGAAATTAAATTAGCAAATTGTCATAAAACAACAAAAACAAAGTGACACTGCCTCTCTGTCATATCATATTGATTAGGATATTGGTGCAGAGAATGTGCCTAATGTGATGCATTGTTACAGCAGCCTCATTGTTACAGATGCACTGTAATATAAATGGCATGCAGCTGTTCTCAGATGGTGTGTTGAGGGTTGGACCTGGTTCCTGTTCTATAGTTTCATCGATCTGAATTACTGTCAGTCTCTGTTTTTAATTAGTGTTTTTCTTTATGACATCTTACATTAACGATTAAATGACTATTCTAAATTCTTGCAGTCCGCAACATACAGCATAATTACTCCGGAGTTACAGTGTAATCTTTTGCACTTACGATGTACCAGTACAGTACGTACCAAGCAGGTACAGGAGAACAGTTATGGAATAAGGGGGTAACAATTCGGGACACTTTAGATTACAGCTCACATACCCTGTAACAAGGGGAGAAGTAACACAGCATGTCTAATTTACTCTGTAACTACAGAGAATAGTTTATTTTACTGGTCTCAAAACATGGAATAATATTACATTAATTGCACACTTTGCTGTCCGAAGAGCATATGTTAATATTAACCATAGCCTATATGATTCAAACCTGGCGTTTTATCTTGCTATATTTGTATTTATTTATGAGAAAAGGTAAGCTTGAGGAGCTGTCCAGCGAGAAAGTTTTTTTTAAGGCCCCCCAAAATTATAAAGGAACAAAGTAGTTTGCCTGTTGTTAGTAATAATAAGGTTATTTTAAAACAAAATCCCATCAGATTTATTAGGTGATGCTGAAGTCATCACTCTATCTTCCCTGCAACGTCCAGAAGTTGGCTCAGTTTGATGGTCATACTGTACCCTGTAATAATAGAATAAGTAACCAGTACTTTACTTTACAGCATTTTACAGTATAAATGCTTTCTAAATTTCTCCCAAACATCCAGATAGTTACTCAGTAGGCCATAAATAATAAATAAATACAGAATAGATACGGTAGTTAAAAAATAATTACAGTATAAATTCTTTGTAAAATCCCGAATTGTTACTTCCTTATTCCATAACTGTTTCTTTGTTCCTACTTGGTACATACTGTACTGCTACACCGTAAGTACAAAAGATGACACAGTTACTCCAGAGTAATTACGCTTACACATGTTGTAATATGAAGCGTTATCGAATTGTACAGCTCTGTCAAAAGTAAACGTGGATAAAAACAAGTGTTTTGCACTAATCATGTGATGAAATGTCAGTGACCATGACCTCAGAGGTCAAGCTTTAACAAAATGTGTCAGCCAGTGGTTATACAGTTTGTGCTGTTGTAGTATCACTTGTAGCATGTGATAACGTGGAACAGGCTTATATATATATATAGCAGGTAGGTTTGTAGAAATGTGCTCGGTCAAACAAAGTAATAAACAAAATCCCTCTGCTGCAATTTATTTTGTGACTGCTGAGATGAAAAAAAACAAGTGACAACTGAACTTGTCTGCTTTAGTTTAGTAAACTCGTCGTACTCTGTCATTATTTTGCATTGTACAAATGTTGCTGTGGAGTTTGTATGTTGGGTTAGCTGTGCTTGTTATGTTGAGCAACAGCCAATAAGCTGACTGCAAGCTGATGATAAAACAAACCTTAGCTGTTGTATGTTGTCCTTTAGGCCGAACAGGCTCCTGTCATGCACAGTTTTGCTGATTTGCCTTGTCAGTGTTAACATCAGTCAACAGTAGAGCAGCAGTGGGTGTAGATTTTGTGCTTTAATTTAATCAACAGATGTATCATGTTAACCAGTGAAAAAAACTAGAAATATATAGTACATTATCACTATATTCAGTGAAATCTAGAGATGATCTGTGTTACATCTGTATGAGGTTTACATTTCTATCATCGAAATAATAATGGCTAAAATTCTAACCGTATAATTACTCAAGTGTTTATTCTCTTCCTTCCGTTTTCCATCAGTCACCTCTGTGCTACATCCCTGCTGAAGCCCTCACCTCAGGGCTCAGTCTCACAAGAGGGCTGCTGCCAATTTGAATGGCACACACAGTTGGGTAAACTAACACACATTTGAGATGGAGTCCAAGACTCAGTAATGAAAAGGATTTCCAACAACTGAATTTCAGTTTGCTGGTTGTTGTGGCTGCGTGAATGATGCCTGTCAAGATTCAGCTGACAGACAGTATTTCAAAATCCTTCATAGGATTAGATGCAAGCTGAAACACACACTGACATTATCCCGGTGTAGTCTGGGAAACGCAGTGGAAACTTTCAGTAGTTGAAAAAAATATAAATCTGAACAATGTTGGCAAAGAATTCAAAAGAAGTGTGAAATATATATTAATAACCATGATAGAAACAGTAATTCCACTTCAGATCAATTGTTACTTCTGACTGGCATGAGTTAACAAAACTCAGCTCAGCTTCCAAAAAGCATGTTGATTTTAGTAAAATATACACTTACTTTCTCTGGACTTTTTTACCGTCTTAGCATTTCATCTTGCAGTGATGTTTCCTTTAAATACAGTAAAAGAAGAACCTGATGGCAGCACTTTATTCAGATAATTGAATGCTTATACCAAATGTGTAAAAAGTTTGGGATTTAACTTTTGAAAGCAGAACATTGTCCTCTGACGTTAACGTCTTGCATGCATGTGTGGATGCACACAAACACAAGCGTTGAGACCCCAGCATGCTTCCTGCTGTCCAGCTGTCCACCTTATCGCAGTTCACTGCACGCTCACTCTTTTCATCCTCTGTCCTCGTCCTGCTGGAGATGTCCCGCAGACGTTCCCCTTATAATACAAACATATATAATGCCAACACTAAAAACAATGAGCTTTGAGTCTGTTTTCTGTAGACGGGTCAGTTTGCAGCTTGTGTGTTTATGTGTGGTTGCATGTTTCCATGTGTGTGCGTGTGTTCACTGAGCTAGAACAGGGAGCATTAGGAGGTGTCTTTTGTTGCTCCTGGGGGGCTACTGTGCTCAGTCCTAATAGGGGTCTTGTGCCTGCCGTTGTCCCAGGGGAGGGCTTCTGAATGAGGGGGTCTAACTTCACACACACCCCCTCCTCCTCCTCCTCCTCCTCCATCCCCAGCTCGAGCCCGGCCTCCCCCACCACCCTCTCCAGTCCCCTGGGACTGGCCGAGAGACAAAGAGGGAGTGGGGCTGGGGTGGGATGGGATGTTTGAGGGGGTGCACTGTGGCCCCTGTCTTATTAGAAGGGTCGTGAACGTGTCACGATGATTAATATGCCGAGGTGCGTGGGGATACCCTAGAGTCACATTTATTCAACATGAAGGCTCCCAAACACACACTCACCACAAAATGGCACATTTGCATTTCCCATTAAGAAAAGAAAATATAGATATATATGCAAATGAGTTTATACCATTATGCGTTTTCCATTTGGACATTCACAATAAGTAACCATTTCTCTCCTCACCTCATTTTAGCTGTGGATTTTTACCTGATTGGCACGTTACGGCACATGTATACAATATGCTCACAACGGCCTTTTTGAATAAAGGGTTTGGATAAAGAAGTGAATTCTTGTGACAAGATAGAAGTGTGAAGGTCATTTTTTAAGTATACTATAGTGAGGTTGCTCGTAATTGCTAAAGTTGTTAGCATGCAGAAGTGCGAGAAGCAGCAGCAGCACAGAAATCAAAGAGAAAACTTTGTGAACTCTGCTAATTCTTTTTTTCTATATGTCAAATCAAAGATAAATAAATATCCATTTAACTACATTTAAGCACCCCCACTGGTAACACGTGGTAACTATTCATTGTATTCACTACACCTTAACTTCCCTGCTCCATCTGTTTTTAACTTAACTGGCTCATTTTCCTGCATTTGGTTATTAAAAGCATTTAACTTTGAAACAAGCTACGGTTGTATTAAAATGGACAGATGGCACGGTGAATAAACCCTTATATTCTATACGTCTCCCCTAACACACACGTATAAGAGGCTCTGGGCTAACTATGGGACACAGGTACCCAGGGACTCTACCAGATGTTTGATAGGCTCACCTGCAGGTCTGCTGCGTGCTGGCAGTAAAATTCATGCGCCACATATGCTGCAATTATACCACAGGGAAATAAGCTGCTGTAATAATGAAGTAGGCTGGAAACATGAGGTGGAAAAGCAAACAAACCTGTTTCCTTTGTAAAAACACAGCCTCTGTCCATACTTACTGACTTGGATTTTACTTTCTTATATATATTTTTTTAAATAAGAAGAGTGCTATTACTGTGTAGGAACTAGTCTCTAGCTTCATCTTCAGGTTGGCCGAGGAGAGAGGTGTCATTGCGCCAGTAGGTGGTGCTGAATGCAAAATCAGAATACAGATCCGTAATGCAGGCCTGAGATCAGTGTTACAACGCTGAACTATAACTAAATTGTTCAAGAAATTAAGCCATATAAACAGCCCTGCAGTTGCAGTAAAACTGTGAGCTCTTCCAACAGTAATGTGTTATGACAGCAGGCGCAGAGTTAATTTAGGTAGAAGGATTAAATGTCCCATTGCTTTTCTGATCTTTACAAGCTAGCTTTGCTCGTTTTGCACAAGTGGAACGCTCTGCCAAGACGTGGGGTGTTATTAAGCTGCCGGCATTCATCCTCCATGCTTTACCTCTTACTTGTGCACTTACAGGATCTATAAAGGCACAAATTGATTTCACCTATCAATGCAGGCATTGTTTAACTTGACGTAGCTCAGATGTTGTGCATGTGTGTTTAATAACCGGCGTCCTAACTGGATCACTGTGTACAGGCTCTGCTTCTCAGATTACTCATTCTCAAGAAAGGCCTCTGCTTGAGAAACTGAACCATTTCAGCTCTGCCATGTTTAGTGGTTTGTTTCTTCTTCTTTTTTCTCAACAAAAAGCAATAAAAAGGCAGTTTGCAAAGGAAGAGCTGGTGTGTTTTAGTCCCCATCTGCAGCGAATAAAAACAACAAAAAGTAGTAATACCAAGTAAACCCCAAGCAAACTGCCGAATCATTCATTCCCAGTTTTGTGCTGATGAGCAAACACAACAACACCCACGTTAATTGCTGTGACCCCAGCAACCCACCAGAAGGAACATTGACATATTGTTTGTCCAGCGTGAGACACTGTATAATTTACACTCACTAATGACTGTCCCTGGAAATACAGGCTGAAGGACCACGTCTGTCCCTGGCTTGGCCCTTATTCAATGTTGGCCCTGGACTCTTCTAATGGATAGTCCATCTGTACCTCAGTGAATTCATATCCCTTAATGCATGTCCATAATTCAATTACAACACTTATTTAGTGTAAAAAACAAAAAACAACCCACTGCAGTGTTCTCTATTGGTCAGTTGAGGTTTGATAAACAATTCACTATTGGCTGGAGAATCTCCTCCCTAATCAAAACAAAAACAATTGTTTCGGTGCTGTTGTGTTTTGAAATGATTTGAAATGATTCTCTGGTTTAAAAAAAGGCGTGTTGAAGAAAGACATATTACCATTGCCATAGGGTCGACCTTGACCTTCAAACTCAATCTGGCTATTAGGGCAGCCCCTCCCCAGCACCCCTGAGATGTAAAGAGGCTGACGGTTTTGACCCCTGATCCCATTTCTTAACTAGACTGAGGTGCCAAACAACCTTTTGACCCAGGAAGCATTTTCAGGTTGCCTTAGCAACCTCAGATTTGGCAATGATTGACAGGTCCACACAGTTTCTTTTAATCTGCTTTTTTTAATGGAGGAACAACAACACTCCTCTGCAAGATAAACGAGAGAAAACGGCGATTTATTTGCTGAAATCTGGAGTTA
Source organism: Nannoperca obscura (assembly GCA_036024295.1). Taxonomy (NCBI): domain Eukaryota; kingdom Metazoa; phylum Chordata; class Actinopteri; order Centrarchiformes; family Percichthyidae; genus Nannoperca; species Nannoperca obscura. The sequence goes on along the minus strand of JAVQJL010063042.1, from coordinate 58,229 downwards.
TAATATACTCTCAAATATGCTCTGAGAAAATGGGCAGATTAGATATTCTATTGTACTCAGTTGGCACATTATTATGCCAGAGAGATGCAGAATAAATTTCCCTTAATAAATGAACGCTTTACATGGAAATGAATGTATGAATGCAATGGATGGGTGTCATTATATCAGATGGAGGTCTATGTAAATGAACCATGTGCAGATTTGACATGTGGTGCAAATCACAGAAAACACCAGAGCCGAGGATCATGACAGGAATAAATCTGCCTATTTTAGGAGACGCCCTGTGTTCTTTGACATAACCCTTAATCCACTCCCCAAATATATCTTCAACAAGGGTGAGCCACTAAAGGAAAACTTGAGACGTTTTAATTTTGCTAGTTATAATGTAGGGGTAGACCATTTCATTATGATCAACCCAGGGGAATCTAAGGTTACCATCTGGCCACTGGCCACCATTACTGATCCTTGTTTTAATATGCAAATGTATCTGTTTGTCCAACCTTGATGTAATCACAAGTGTAACCTGACTGAATGGACCAAACAACAGGACCATGTGCACAAATGATAATCGACAGCCTTCATGCAGATGTGACTAAAATGAGCAGAATGAAAATGGCAGTTTACCATTTAAAAACCGCAGTGCTCAGAGTCACAATTGAAATATTGAATTAGGATTGTATTTCTTTCTGTAAACAATATGGATTCAAACTCAAGTATATGTTAAGTTTTTTTAAATCCTTGTTAATATTCATCACAGAACATCTAGAAAACAGACAATATCCCATATGTTGACAACAGCAGTGTATTACTGAGCTCCATTTTGGCGTTGCAGATCTGTGGCTTTATGATCAGTGCACAAAACACATGCACATCTTTCTTGTCAAGGTGCTGAGTTAAAAACACTGCAGCAGTAATTTCTGTCTGTCAAAGAATCACCGCACTGTCAACTGCTTCCTTTAAAATGTCCCCTTTATTACATTAGGAAAAGTGCAACGTTTCTCCGTCAGGTGCAAGTGAGTTAAACAGACTCAGGTTGTGTCACTGAAGAAACGGTTTAAGTCGCCTAACATTTCTCTGTGGCTGCTTTCATCTTTAAATCTTCATCCCTGTGGTGAGGACTGAGTAGCTTAAAATGTTTGGTGTTGGGTTAAAGCACAAAGTAAACACAGAGGAGTCAGAGTGTCCTATCTTATTATAACGGTACCTGCCCTGACCAATGTCTCTGTTTGTTTTTTTGTAAAGGAAAAAGTTGCTGTGATAATTTATGAACACTGTGCCAAACGGTCTGAGCTAATGGTTACACAGACTCCTTTTATCTTTCAGTAATGTGGCCCATTGCATGATCGTATATATTAATTATACATTAATTGTAGTGTCATGGTTTGTTGCTTTGGATGACGCAGCACGGACGCATCTGTATCTGTTTTATTTATGCCAGTCAGCTTCAATATATATTTCTGAACCCATCAGTCAGCCCCCTTTTATTATAGATTGTTATGTGGTTTATTCCCTATTTTGAGACCTACACTGAGTTGAGGAAAGATGATGCATTTGCTGTTCTAAATAATGTTTTGAACTGGGCTTTGCTAAGAAAAACCCTTCTGATGCACAGGAAGGTATGTGTTTGGAGCAGGCAGAGAGAAGAGCACCACCCGCAGAATCCCAAATTTCAGTAAGAGAAACTCAGTAACTAGCAGTAATGTTTATCACCAAAGATGGAGCCAAAATAATAGTGTGAATATAATTCATTTTTGCACACACATTGAAGCAAAATGCATGTTGTGGGAGAGGTATGGAAGGATTTTTTGGGGGGGCTTTTTTGTGTGAAGTAGTAGTGGGCTGTTGTGGAAAGTAGGAAGATGACATGCATCATGACCAATTCATGTCTTGGCTCAAACACTGCTTGATGCAAGTGTAGTGTTCAGTTCTATTTGAATAATTAAATTTGACGATATATGTATACAGTGTACTGCATATACAATATACATATATAAATGTAACTGTCCTCTTTCCCTCAGCGGAGCCCCTGGTGCAGGTGAATGGGAAGCCGAGCTGCTGCTTCTTCAAGTTCAGCCCCAAACTGATGTTCACCAAGGTGCTGAAGGCCCAGCTGTGGGTGTACCTGCGACCACTGCAGCAGACCTCTACCGTCTACCTGCAGATCCTTCGGCTAAAGCCCATCACGGAGCAGGGCAGCCGCCACATCCGCATCCGCTCCCTGAAGATAGAGCTCAACTCCAGGGTCGGCCACTGGCAAAGTATTGACTTTAAGCATGTGTTGCAGAACTGGTTCAAACAGCCCCACACCAACTGGGGAATCGACATCAATGCCTTTGATGAGAGCGGCAATGACCTAGCAGTTACCTCACTGCGACCCGGGGAGGAGGGGCTGGTAAGGACCCTCAGACCTGTCCCTGGGGCAGGGGGGAAATCACTTCCATTATAAACTCACATTTATGCAAATAATTTCTTTTTTCCAGATCTGACTTTGCACTACAATATTTGTCTTGCAACCTTTATATTCCCTAGCCGATTCAAAAAAGTTCCCAATCATTTTTAAAGCGTGTTTTGGATTTCTCAATATTGTTTCCTACATTCTGGAACGCCACTGCTAATTTCAGCAGGGCATTAAAACTTGCAGAGGATACACATCCTCCAGTGTCTGTTTCCCGAGAGAACGGTAACAATGAACCAACAATAAAAGAATCCTTAGCACCAGTATCACGCAATATCTTCACAGGAACAGACACATCATCCACACGAGAAACAAAGCACACAACTCTCAAAAGTAGTTTTCAACCACAGACCAACTTTGAACAACATCATTCAAACACATTTTTCCCGAACTAACTGGAGCAACAACCGCCGCTGGCTTAACACGCTGATCACCCGTATGCTTTTCTTTAGCCTTCAAAACGGAACACTCCGCCTTCCAATGTCCCCAACCTTTACAGTAATTACACACTGACCTAAATCACCTGTACGCACTGAAGACCCCAAATATGTATTACCACCTAACAACATCCAACCTCCAAACGCACCCTCCATTGTTCGAACAGTCTTTTCCACATTGGACCTGTTTTTTATGAGCCAACACGTATTCATCCGCCAACACAGCAGCACCCGCAGCTGTATCGATTCCACGCTCCAAAAGAAAAGTAGCTACCTCCGGAGGAATACACTCACGAAACTCCAACACAATTAAATCACTTAACTGCTGAACGGTATTCACTTCCAAAAGCAGAACACCATTTAGCTGTTCAGATTCTCAAAAACCGAAAACGCTGCTGATAAGCCTCAGGAATTAATTCATAGGCCGTCAACACCGCTTTCTTCTTCTCACTCCCAGAGCCGAAAACGAATCTTGAGCCTTTCCTGTCAAAACCGACTGAAGTATAACCATACGATCAACTTCAAACCAACCCCTCGTCTCAGCAAAACGTTCGTAAAAGGATGAAAAAAGTATCAGGATCTCCTTCATCAAATCTTAGCATTAAACGTAAATTACCTCCAACATTGAAATGAGATGACAACTCCAGCTGCAACACTTACATCAACATCCTTAGCAGTTTTCACCAATTTACCAGCTCTCATTAATTCCAACTGGAACTGTTGTAAGCCCAATTTTTCTCTCTTCAAAGAATGTTTTAAACGCTCCCATTCAAAACTTAATTTGTTTCTTTCCAATTGTAACAACAACAACAACAACAACAACTCTTCCTGCTGCTCAAAAGTCAAACTCCCAACCAAAGAAATCTCAGGTGGATTTTGTACCGCTGGTGGCAAAACACCACTCTCAACCAAAGTAGCTTTCAAAGTAGTCTTAATTTCTTTCTTTAATCACTGCTCTCTCACATCTACTTTCTAATGCTCAACCAACTTTAACAGTTGCTCCTTCGTACAACTATTCAGAAAATCCTCTGATGGACTTTGAACAAAATTTCCCACCAGAGCCATTTCAACACAACAAAGAAGGTGCACTTGATTCGGAATTTCTCTCACTAACTATTCCCCCAAATGTATCTAATCTCAACCCTAGTCTTCATGCGGGTACTCACAGCGGGTATTTATGCACTGAAACCCACCAGAACCGATAAGACCACTGCTACCAGCAGCCTCACGTTTCAGTGGTTGCGCTCCAGAGACTACTGCTCTAACTACTTTCAACGCAACATCACACCCAAGCCCAAACGGATCTCAAAAGAGAAAATTCCAGAATCATACAGCAACACCCCCCAAAGTTGAACATCTATGGATCTCCCCCAATATTTTTTAACACATTTCACACACAGCAACAGACACCTAAATATTAAAACTGTGCCTATAGTACACCAATTCCTACCGTGAAAAGTAGCAGGATCGGATCAAACCACCTTTTAATTAACCAAGATCCCGGACGAGCCCCCATTTGTCACGACCTGGCTCCACAGCCAATGTCAAGGAGGGGGGGATCACACCAAAGTTGCTTATTATCAATCATTGTTTATTACAAGAATATCATCCAGACAAAGGAATAACCTCACAAATCACAGACGCATGCAAAGATGAGGAAAGAAGCCGAGTTGCCACACCCAACTCTTCCTCCTTCGCTGGCTTCTATCCAAGTCCAGAACAAAACACCCGACGAGAACAGCCATCCCCGTCGGATCACCTTCTGTGCCAACGATATGCATGCAGCATGAGAGTTCCAGAGAGATGTGCCCGCTTCCAATCTGTCCTCAACTCCTTAAGTACTCCCAGCTCCAACTCGTGCAGGTGCGTTGCACCAGTACTCGTTATCAGCTCCGCCCCCAGCTACCCGTTGAAGGAACACACACACACACGACAAGACAGGCATCCAGGTGCCACACTGGCGCCGTCACACTTTAAACTTGCTAATGTTAAGTGAAGCATCACAGCGAACATCACAAGCATATTGATCCTAAAATCTGTGCTATTTCACGGCACACACATGCTTTACAAAAATGTTAGCAGAACTGAGTTTCACAGCAAAGGGTCATTCATCTTAAGCAAGTTTTAAGCATCTGCAAGTTGTTTTTCATGTTGGTGTGGCTTTACAGAAGGAAGGGGAACGCGTTCAGAACAGTACTATGACATAATGTGAAGAAACGCCAATGATTTGTGAAACAAATTCTTAGTGGATGAGATATGAGCCCCACAAAAAGGATAGCGTTGCATCACATCTGCATCAATATGCATTATAAATACAAAAAAATGGGCAAATACTACAATGGAGTGTTGACATTAATAGTGACAATCTTTTGGCACCATACTGAGATCAAAAGCCATGATTTGAACCGCAGCCCAAGCAGCTGGTAGCTACTCTTCTGTAAAAACAGAAACAGTTTCAAACAAACCTGCAGCTGACACGATGTTTTTGTAATTCTAACAGTCTGTATCACAAAATCACACTGCAGACAGATCAGCTTCCCTTTGACTTGTGTCACAGGTTCCCTTAAACACAAACATGTGTTTGTTGTGAAAGGGGAGATTTGAAACATAAAGGCATGAAACAACATTACTCCATTACGTCCATTACTTCTGGGTATAGTACCAGTCAAACGTTTGGACCCAAACACACATTCAAGTGAATGGGAAAGTGTGTCTGGTACTGTACACACTGATACTGGTGTGTGGTACTGGTACTGTATATGTCTTCAAAAAGTCAAACATTTAGTTTGTTATAAAAGATTTTTGAAGTCTATTTACCTGTAGGATCACGGGAAGAGCTTTATTCTGTCATTTACAATTGTGGATAATTTATTATTTCAATCACATTTATATTACTAAATGGAGGATTTGAAAAGCTAACAACACACACCCTAAAGTGAGGAGTTTATAAACCAGTCACCTATTGAAGCATTGCATGTATTTTTGTTCTATCGTTCTATTTGAACATGTCCGTCATGAGCACTCTATATTTAGATCAGTCAAGAAAAAACACAGCTGCCTTGTTTGGATCAGCCTTCATCAAAGTCATCACCACATCCCATCTTTACGTCTGCTGCTAACCAATACTGGTGCACATCAGCTGCTTCATATGTGTGACGGTCACAAATTCTTCATATTATATTTTCTAATTTTAAAGATTTGTGCATCTTCTGTGCACTAACACTATTTTCCATTTTTGTGGACACATGATGGGGAAAACTGAAATAACTCCTGCACGGACAATTGTATTAAAAAAAAAAGTGGAAAGGATCGTACTTTTGGAAAATGGGAATGGACATCTTACATGCAACATCTATGTTGAATTATGTAGGCCACTCATCCCAGTTAAGCAACACCAAGTATTTACCAAGTGATCATTTGGGTCAGATCTTCACAACACATATCAGAGGTCAGCTCTGGTGTCTTCGCCAATAAATTGCTGCCCTCTGAGCACACAGCAGTGTGCAATATTATTCTTGAGGGGAAAAAAGGAAAAGATCAAAACGCAGGCAAGTGTACCAAAATAAAACAAAACACAACAAGCAGAGAAAGAGTCAAACTCTGCTTCTCCCTGATCCTCTGGGTCTTTTTTTCTACAACAAAAGCCCTAAAGGCCAAGCTGACATGGTCTCACCCCAACGGCCTTTCAGCTTATTTCCTCTTTTGAATGCGTCACAAAAAACTGTGCTCGAGCCCAGCTGGAATCACTGTGGGGAGAGGAAGGCTTTGTAAAACAAACATGATGGAGTAAAATATTTGATCCGCTTGCTTTGCCCAAAGGTCAAGGTTATGGTAGCTTGCAGATGACCTCCTGGGTCATGGATCAAACCAAGCGTACAGAGTCAGCAATCAACATTAGAAAAGGCTAGTTTCTATCAAGGCTCTTTGAATCAGTGCTCAAATGCCACGTTGTGCTCCTACTTTGAAAATGACAAATTAATTCATATGTTTTTGTGAAATATCAGATGAGTATGTTTTATATTTAAAGTTTTAAATATTTTATTTGTCACTTTAGCTCCGTTTCGGCTGTCCAAGTGTCAACGCCATTACTAGCCATCATTAATGCTAAGCTAAATCAGAGAGTACCTCTTTAATTTTTCTTTTGCTCTCTGAACTAAGATGTTGGTGGACTTCAAATTCATTGCAGAGGGAAAAAATAACAACACACCTGCTTGAGGAAATTGAAGAATATGGGGCACAGAGGCCTGGGGGCTAAGACGCTTACTATGTGCAAAACCCCAATCTACAAACTGATAGAAACCCTTGAATTCTTAGCTAACTTGTCTATACCTAACATATTTTTATTTACATTAGTGAGGATGTGTTTGTGGAAGAGTTCAACCGTATCAGAAGCTTAGATGCTCAAACATGACTGACCTTTTTCAGGACATTTTGACCTCGTCACAGCAGGAAAAGCACAGGTGAAGCAGGTTTTGTTAACGATGGCTCAGTTTCATCAAGTGTTCTAGTAAGTCATGACAGTGAGCACAAAGGACCCTGGAACTGGATCACCTACAGTACCAGTCAAAAGTTTGGACACACTTTCCCATTCACTTGAAACCTTTGACTGGTACTGTATATGGCCTGCAGTCGATTTTAATGTTTTTAAGTACACCTGGACGTTTCCCACTCTGACATCCCAAATGTCTATTTTGGTCAGATTCTCGCTTTTTGTGTCACACATGAAAAGCTTAATCTCATGAGTAGTACAATGTACGATGTATCAGGACTGAAAACAACTGCACTTCTGTAGATTTTTAATACGTATTTTTCACAGCAGACATATTGACTTGTCATAGTAAGAAAAGCACAGGTGTTAATAAAAACATTAACAATGGCTCTGCTCTACTCTGTCCCATAAACCATGACGGTGTGACAGTGAGCCAGCATGCACAATGCCAGAACCCGGAAACTGAAGCAGCTAAATGGAATTCAGCCATGATTATTATTATTATTTACACCGGTTCTTTTCCTACTGTGATGTATCACAATTTCTTCAGTGAAAAAAGTGTATGGGGCTGCTGCTTTATCAGTTTCTGGTGGATCATCAGTTTGTGTTTTAGTATTGCAGAAATCCTTTATTTTGTACCTGGACTAAATTTGAATTACTGATGTAAACAGCCAGGAATTATTTCAACATGTTGAGAGAAAGGTCACAACACACCACAGCTCCTTGACATGTTGAAACTGGAGCTTTTTTTCTTTCTATATTGTTTACTGTTGACATCAAACACTTTTCACCTTTAGGATATCCTCCTGCTAGCTTATTTCTGTGCATGTTGGTGTGATTTACTTTATTAGCAGAAGTAACAGTAAAAATAAGTGAAAGAGCTGCTTGAAGAAGCTCAGTCATAAGAAAAATTCAACATTGGTCTTTTGCTTTGAAAAACATCATGCCAGGATCAGTCGGGATATTTGTATGACTCCAAATAAGACAAGGCATTGTAAACTGTGTAAAAACATACCGACACACAATGGCCTCAAGTGTTATCTTGTTTTTTTTCAATACAGTGTCTTAGACATAATGTTTCCCAACAAACTAATTACCATGCGTAATGGCATTTATTCAAATTTATATACATTTATATTTGATGACGTTTATTTCTATTGTAATGTTATCTCTTTAGTTATAGTTTATATCCTGAAATTACAGCAACTGATTTACTAAAAACTAACACAATCTGTATTCATTTTTTAATTGATAAGTATTTTTTTTATTCTTAATGCTGAGCTGAGTAAGTCCAGATTCTAGTTAAGTTTTGTGTCATGGATTGAATACAAAATATGTGCCGTTGTGTGTGTTTGTGTCTTTAATTGAAGGAAAACAAATATTCAGTCCTCGTCTGTTGCATAAATATTTTTTCCATAAGACCTTTGTGAAGCTCTTTGTCTTCATCAGCAGAACGTTTTGTTTGCAGCAGACATTTTGACTTACAATAGCAGGAGAAGCACAGGTGGTACTAATTACATTAAAGATGGCTCGGTTTTATCTAAATGTCCCAATAAGCCATACCAGTGAGCCACCATGCACAATAGCAGAGCCCTAGAACTGGTAAAACTGGATGGGATGCAGTCATTATTAATGTTATAAATTACAGTTTGATTTATCTGTGTTACCACGTGAAGAAAACAAATAATCCCCCTCACTCTGGATCACTTTTGATTATTGATTTAATTAACAATGTCATATAAAGCTAAATGTATATGTTGTGATATGTCAATATGTCCTCTGGGTAAAGAGGGTATTCTGTTTGTGCCTAAATTAAACATATAAATGTAACATGATGACATATATTTTTGCTTGAATCAGAACCTCAGATATACGCATTATATATAAATTGTAGATGTATACAGATTATGATGCAAATTCAATCCCAGTGGAATAAAACAGTCTCAGTAGTGTAAGAAATAAAAGAGATAGTTGAGCATCTTTGAAAAAAGTTTTTGCTTTATTGTTGAGAGTTATATGAAAATATCGATACAACTCTCATGTATGTGCGTTAAGTATGTGGCTAAAGTTGGGAAGCGATTAGCTTAGCATTAGCCTAAAGACTGGAAACAGGGGAAAACAGCTAGACTGGCTCTGATAATAAAAACCTACCACCACTTTTTAAGCTCACTGACTAACACGTTGCATTTTGTGTGTTTAATCCGCACACATACAGAACTGTTAAAACAACACTTTTAAGAAGACTTACATGCTGTAACAATTTCCTGGCAAATAACTGCTGGGAGCTGTAACTTGCCAGTCTTGTTGTTGTGACGTTGCTAGGCAACCAGCAGAGATACTGCACAGAAGGGCAGAACTGTTGTTCGTCAAGACATAGTTACAGTATGTAACTCCCACTTAAACCACACCTTCACAACATGTTAACTTGTGCGTTTTAGAGGTGTTGGTGGGCATATCTTTAAACTTTGGAAAGAGCCAGACTAGCTGTTTTCTCCTGCTTGCAGTCTCTATGCTAAGCTAAGCTAATAACCCCCTGGCTCTAGCTCCACAGTTAACGCACAGACGTAAGAGTGGTATCAATCTTCTCATCTAACTCTCTGCAAAAAGCAAATGAGATTATTTCCCAAAATGTTTATGTCCTTTAAGACATTGGGTGGTGATGTCATATGCTGTAGATATTTTAATCAGTCATTTTTTGTTAAATGTTTTCCATAACTATGTTAAATATGTCAGCCATGTTGCTGCTGTTGTTCTCTTATAACCACCTCTTTCTCTCTGTCCTGCCCTTCCTCCCCCTGATTCCAGCAGCCGTTCCTGGAAGTGAAGGTTCTCGAGACGACCAAACGTTCTCGGAGAAACCTCGGCCTGGACTGTGACGAGCACTCCACCGAGTCTCGCTGCTGTCGCTACCCTCTGACTGTGGATTTCGAGGCGTTCGGCTGGGACTGGATCATTGCCCCCAAACGTTACAAAGCCAACTACTGCTCCGGCCAGTGCGAGTACATGTTCATGCAGAAATACCCGCACACCCACCTGGTGCAGCATGCCAACCCCAGAGGCTCCGCAGGGCCATGCTGTACCCCGACCAAGATGTCCCCCATTAACATGCTCTACTTTAATGACAAGCAGCAGATCATTCACGGCAAAATCCCAGGGATGGTGGTGGATAGATGTGGCTGCTCTTAGGCTGCAGGGGAGACGCACACTTGTGTACAGCCACCATTGCATCAAACCACCCAAAACCCTTACGGAGCTCTCCCCTGGCACCAGAACCCACTTCTCGGCACCAGATTTCACTTTTGCTCAGCCACAAAATCATCCCACTGGGATTCCATTTTTCCAGTAATTAAATTGATTCTAACTGTAAAAAACAAAGAAAAAAGAAGTTATAAATGAAACATGAATCAAAAAAAGACTGAGTGATGGAAATACAGTACATTATGAATGAGTCAAAGAGGTTGTCCTTGTGGAGCAGCTTCATAAAACGGCAAATGAGACAAAACTATGTTATAGAGTACGTGTTAGTTTTGTGGGTTTTTAAAGATTTTGTTTTTTTTAATGGTATCTTTGTGAAATGTCCAGGTTAGTGGATTGAGATGACAGGAGACATAAGCATTTACAATATTTTTAAAGCAATTTCAGTCCAACGGTGAGTTTGGGAATACTTAATTTGACAGATACACTTACTTACAGGTGAGATTTGATCCACAAAAATGTTTGCAAGGGGGCATGATCAGAATTATTTAGCAATCCATCACTTTAACAAAAAGAACAAAATCCATGCTAATGTGAGGAGGGTTTTACAGATATAAATACTGTTAGTGTAACTCCAAAATCTTGTTTACAGATGTTTAGAGATGTGCTCTAGAGATGTAAAGTGTTGAGGAGATCCAAAACCAAACCTATTAATGTATAACACCCCAGTGTGACATTCTTGAGTATCTACGAAACCTTTCACAGTTACTTTGATCTTTTTTATTTGTAGTCTTGTAAAACTCAAAAAAGAAAAGGGAGAGTAAGAGGTTATACTATTTTAACTCTATCTTTCAGAGCAAATACATAAAGCCAGTATAGTTATTTCTGCCATTCTGCAAAAGTAGATAATACAGATTTAGGTTTCACTTGCACACTAAAGTCTAAAACAGTACTGTAATTTAGATGCACTCTGAAGTCATTCGGCACCGGCTGGGAAAGGAGGAGGAGGAGCCCGACAGATTTCCTCTATTCTATGTAACAAAGGAAAACACACTTTAACACCTTCAACGTTTGCATTATATATTTAAAACAGAAGAGGCCTGGGACTGAGCATGTAATAACAAACAGAAAACTAAATATCCACACCCTGAAATAAAACACTCAAGAGTCTAAGTATGCTCAAATGTTCACCCTGCTGCAGCCTGAATGCATTATTGAGCTGAAAATAGCACAAAACATGATAACAGTATTATCATTAGAAGTTTACACACTCATACTTACAACAGTAATCACATCTGTGTTTTAAAAAATACACGTAAATTAAGCTCTAATAAAGAGCTTCATTATTCATGTCGAGCCAGTTCATTCACTTTTTCTCAATACTAGTTTCAGAAACGATAAAAAATAAAAATGCAAAATCCTTTAACTGCAGTTCTATAAAGAATAGCTTTTGTATCAATCACAACAAAAATCAAGAGAATGTAACTCAACCACTGACTTTAGCTTAGTGAACATATTTGATTGCGTTTTGAAATGCCCCCATCCACCTCCACCTCAACTGTATCGACATTATCATAATGGAGAAAATATTGTTAGTGCTTGAACACAGAGTAGATTAGTACGCTTGAAGTCTGTCTTTGTCTCCTGGATGTCAAAGCAAAGATATCCTTTTGTTGTAAACGAAAGCACTATGCTGTTGGATAAAGGAAGAGCCTTCTGACATTATATATAAATGATATATGTATATATTAAAAGAAAGGGGTACAAAAACCTTTTTTTGGGGCACTCTACCTTACCAACAATAAATTTTGCACTATGGGACGTTCTTGGCGTGAGGAGGTAAAGTGTTGTTTGTGTTTTACCAAGCACAAGAGAGCTTGTACAGTATAGGATAATAATAAAAAACTATTCAAGCTTCTGGTGATAAACCATAAACTAGAGAGGTTATCACTTCTTTTTGATACCATCACGCTTTTCTGACTTTTGTCCGGAGCGGGGGCCTGTCCATACACTCACACACTTCTTCTATCCAATCTGGAACCTGGACGTACTGTACCAGCGGCCTGAAAGGCCTCCTTGCCCTCTGTGGGTGATAAGTCATGTGTATAATAAGTGTCTGGATCAATGAACATAGAATGCTTTAACTGGAAATGGCCCGCCCACCAACTTTAATCTGTTACCATGTTAGAGAGACTACGTCCTTTTGACTTAAACAATGTGTCTTGCGTAGACATGTTTTTGCCTTTGTGTGTATTTTAAGTGAAAGCACCCATGTAAGAATGGGAGGAGTATCCAGGGATTGTTAGCCAAAGTAGAGGATGACATGCTGTGTGCTGTAACGTTTGTGATCGCAGGAATATGCTAGAACATTTCAAAGGGAGAAAAAAAGCTGGTTTAGGGGCAGTGGTTGGAAATAATTCACTGGTCAATTGTCTATTTATTAATACTAATTACAATGCATTTCAAAGTCTGTCTACCTCACTTTAGCCTTCTAAAAACCTTGCTTTTTTAAATTTGTCATCCAATTAATCTGTGCAAACATTTAACCCATAAGAACCCCCCATCCCCCCCAAAAAAAAAAATGTAGATGAAAACCACAGGGTCCCCTTGCTCTCAGGTTCAGATTGAGTTATTGACAGAGTGACTGATGGTAGCGGCTCTGGTAATGTGTGGTCAAAAGAAATAATTAGCTGTGCCCACATCTATGGCTTGTTGACAAGTTGCATTTTGAATTTTACTGTTTGTATACTGGTATGTGTGAGAGTGTTTTCATATAAATATATGAGAGTAAGAAATCTCTATGTAAATACCTACCCAAATGTTGACATTTATGATGTTTTGGACAGGTTCACCGCTTCTGTTTTTCTCACTTTCCCCCTACATCCCTCCGTTCTTTGTGTAGTTCTTTTTTTTAAATCACCCCAACTTTGTAGTTTAATGGTTGTGCATATGAATAACTGTTCAATTGTTATTTTTGCCTTTTGTTGTTTATTTACTGTCATTTTTCTTTTGTACAATAAATCATTTATTTAGCTTATGGGATTTGTTGTTTATTTCTCACTGAGTCCAGTGCACCTGTTTAACTCTGCCTGGACTGGCTTTCACCAGCTCTTTTACTAGCAGCTACTAGCTAGTTTCAAACTAGTGATTTCCTAAATCGGGTTGTAACATTAACACTTATATTTAATTATATTTAATTTATATTATAACAATGGGTCACATCGCTTCTACTGTATGTGATGTGAAATTAGTTTCTACGGTGCAATCCATTACCACACATTATAACTCAACTAAATTTGCACTTATAAACAGCCGGTGCACGGCCACAGCCAGGAGAGTATTTAGAAATACTCACGAGAAACCAAAAGGTTCTCCTGTTTCTTCCTTTATTACTAGGATTTTTCAATTTTTTTGTCAGTTAAGTATGAAGTCATAGTTTCTATAAATGATATCAACATGAATGGTGTTTTAAAAAGAGGAAATGCTGAAATATACTTGTCTATTGTTATTTTGTCCTAAAGGTAGTTAAGGGTAAACATATTGAGTCACTGGACTCAGTTTATAAATATGGACCAGCAGGTTGCTCTCACACCTTGAGAAGCACACACACACATACACGTACACACACACTTGCTTAAGCCACCGGTGGCATCCTGATTCTTGGAAAACAGTAACGGGCAGCAGAGGTGGCAGGAAGCAGATTCACCGCGAGGCTAATTGGTGAAAGAGAGCGTTCAGAGGACAAAGGTTTAGTGTTGGGGTTTGGGTTGCCATTATCTGGATGTCATATAAGATCCAGCCTGACCCAATTAATATGCCACCTGATAGGAGGGCCTCTCATCAACCTAATTTAGAGAATCAATAGGGGACAAATGAGAGTGAGAACGAAGCTCTTTACGGATGCAAACAGACAAAGACCACCCAGTACAAGCTTGAGGAGACTGATGCCAGCAATGACATAAACCTTTTGACAAATCCTCACTTGACATAAACAAACATTCACACAGTCCCCTGCCCCTCAAGTGCATCAATGTGCCGTACACATCATCAGTCATACCTGCCCTACATAGAAAAGGGAGGACATTGATGGATGTTTTTATTGTTGGACATGAAGTGTTAGAGGCTGAATGCTGCACCCAAAGCCTTAAGACTACTAACATGATGAACTCTAACTTAGGTTCATTAAATAAAGACTAAACTATGCCATGGATGCACTTGGGGAAGAAAAAAAAAAGTACAGTACAATGGGAATATTGAACATGTTACAAAGCCCTCAAGAAAGGCTGGAGGGTGGGGGGCTGTGAGGATTTGGGAGGAGCTTTATGGCAATTATAGCCATAAAGTTAAGAAAGAAGGTAAATTGGGGGCAGCTCTCAATAGCTTAAATTGCTGGACACAGTCATCAGTAACACCTTTTTGTCTGGCTCACTGACTGGCCGGTGTTTAGAGAGGGGAACTGTTCAGAGAAGATCACACGCACTCTTATGGGATGAAAGAATCTCACATGACAATAAAATAAACTGTGGAGACACAAGATTTGAGTCATGATGAGTCGACGCAGCCAGACAAAGCTTATGAAATGTTTAAATCATCAATAAAGAGTAACCGTGGATTTAAGTACGTGGTGGAGGGTTACTACTCATTGAATTTGTGTTGCGCTTCAAAATAATGAGAAATAATTGTTTTGTGAAAGTTAAATTGAATTAGCTAACTCCACCTTCCCAAGGTAGATATAAAATCAGATTTTGCAAAAATAATTAAAACATAAGCATTACATTTCGACATGAATGTATTGTCTCACAGTGTATTTAAATAGTTGTTTCACACAATCACTGAGCTCACACTTATATCTTCCCATCATACCATCATTTTTAACTCCCAACAAATAGGTTGTTTTGAGTGCAACAACAGCTCTGCTTCATATAACTGCTATCTTAAATACTTTTTCCTCTTATGTTTTAATTTATTTGAGATGAATTCACGCTGTCATCCTCACATTTTGAGTCAGTTGTTTTATTGGTAAACTTTTTGGTGCATTGCGACTTGTGTCACAGAAAGCGTTCACTGCTGTTGTAGCACATTAGCATCTTTACCACCAAGAAGTAGGCTTTTGTTAATTGTAGTAGAACTAAATGCTATTGCAAGTTATATTGTACTAAATACTTTTGTTCTTGGTGTTCACTTTAGAAGCACATGTTTAGCATATTGTGTAGAAAATGTGCTGCATCTCTTCTGCTAAATCTGCTAACAACTATATAACATTTTACTTATGATGTAAACTATTAAATAAAGTGGAAATTTTACTTTGAGACAACAGAAAGTTCAAAATGTGCATCATTTTCATTTTGTTTCGCCTCTTGCATAACTTGCAGTCATTAAATCTGCTTCACAGTAGTGGTTCAGTGTCTCTGCTCTCATGTCCTGTGAATGACAGCTGTCACTCTTTGTGCTTGCAGTGTACCATCTGGTTTGAAGCCGACGATTGTTCTGCCATAGATGGCGGTGAGTTGCTGTCCACTCCTACCTGCCATGCCGTCTCACAGATCTGAAAGAGAAAATGGGGAAAAAACAATGGTGTTAATTACACTCTCATATGTATATCCTTTGGGTGTTTCATCATTTTTATTCAGTGGGGCCTTTTCATGATAGATGGATGTTTGATTTCAAAATAACGGTGAGACATGTTAATTCCAGGATTGACTGAAATTGAATCTGTCTAAATTGAATCTGAAAATGATTGAAAGGCACAGCACAAGGGAATATTTCCACATGACATGAAGGGGCAGTGACAAATGTGTTATGTTTTAACATGAGAATGACAAGTTATGTTAAATTACCAGCACTCCATATTGATTTGATCAATATCAGTTACAGGAATAATTTCATTAATGCGAACATGGAAAGTTTTTAAGTGCTGAAGGATCAACAATAATCTTTTGTATCTGTCCGTTTCTTTGTCTCAAGAGAGACAACAAATCTTTGAGTATAAAATGTGAGAAATGTATTCTCTCTCTTGTTCCTACAGGTACAACATCCTAATGACGACTGAAAACATGAAACACCAGCTTCTCCTCAGATATCTGCACATTCCGTCCACTTATTTTGAATGCTCCTCACAGCAGTGTGTGATTACTTGAAAGTCAGTCGGACATCTCTCTTTTGGCAACAACAGGAATCAGCCCAGGAGCGAAAAACAAAACCTTTTGTCCCACGCTGTCGTCCTGCAGTCCTGGTAATAATCCTAAATCTGCCTTGTTTTTGGAACAACACCTGCAATCTGTAGCGCGACTATAACTGCATATTGATACACAGCAACATCACATTATTATTAGGTAAACAATGGTGTGTGTGTGTGTGTGTGTGTGTGGGGGGGGGGTTCAAAGATACAAAACAAACAAAATAAAAACATAAGGATGCTCTTTTCTATAATGTGAAGCATTGACGTTGCTGTCGGTTCTCCTCTTAAGTTGTATTAGATCAAATTCATTGGGATGGTATAACTGAAAAAAACTGAAGGTTATATGAGGACACAGCTGCACTCCCTCTCTAATGTGGTAGAGCTGGACACACTGAAATATTCCAGGTCACTGATCAAACCTCCAAAAACACAACCCTCGATCAAGTCAGTCTTAACCCCCCTTCATCCGTATTTGATGTGCAAGACAATGACAAAACAAATAAATGGAAACAATATTCTCAGTGTTTTGTGATTACATTTATTACAAGAGTGTGATGATGTTATTGTGCTTTAATTTGAGACTGAACTGACTGCAGTATTTACAATTTCAAAAATGTTGCAAAAGTTGTTGTTTCTTCATGTAGCATTAATGTATTTATATTTATGCAAATGTTCTTTTTACATTATCTAATAGATTCACTCATTTTCTTTCAATTACATTTAAAACACTTTCAAATTGATAGTAAGTATATGAATATGAATGAATATGAATTGTGCTACATTTTGCCATTCAATGCCAGCAGTCAGCAGACGTCTAAAAGTCCACACACATTATTAGAAATGATAGATTCTCCATTCTCCATTGCTCACAGATAAGATTAAAATTTTGTTCTGTTTCACAAGCCTTGCAGATTGTGATCCCAGCACTGCACATTTGGGGTTTAATGAAACATGGCAGCAAAAACAGCAATAATGAGTTGCCAAAATATAGCAAACTTGGGGCAGAGATGCTGTCGGTTACAGTGCTGGCCAATTAAAAGGGGTTGTGGATTTCTTTGAGGCCTGAGCAGTCAGTGAAAGGCACTGTGGGGTCTCCATAGTTCACATGGCAAACTCTCAAACACCCACGGGGGGGTTGCCCTCCCTCCCTCCCCTGTCATGCCTTAACTGAGGCTAGTGTTGACACAGTGCTGGCCAATCTAATTTTGATTGTCAGGAGCAAGGAATGGTGATCCTCCCCCCGCCCCCCTGAGATCATCAAGTTCATTTCTCTGGCTGCATAGGGATTTTGCCCCCCCCCCCACCCCCTCCATCTCCCCATCTCCCCATCTCCCCACCACTAGAACAATATTCAGCCGTTCCTGGGCCTCTCAGAGTGAGCTCACTGGAGTTAATCTCTCAGGCCTCTCTCCTCTCTATTGCTGCCTCTCTCTCACTCGCACTCTCTCCCTCTCTTTCTATTCAAAAAGCCATTCGAGAACAGCTTGAATTAGTGACAGTTATTATTCAGACTAATGAGTAAAATCTCAAAGGCAACAAAAGTGTAATGTGACATCGGCTATAACAGCATTCATAAATCATTCATTCTTGGAAAGAGGGATTTATTAATAAGTGGGTGACAAATATCATTTCTGCAATTTATAAAATTTTAATGATCGAGCAGCGGTGACAAACAACAGCCGATATCTGTTGTGGCAGTGTGAAGTATTTAGAGGGAAATCTGTGAATAATCACGAAGCCTTTTATTGTTTTCCCAGATCTATACCATCAGAAAAGACAGATGGCCCTCTGCACCTTTGTTTGAGGGTGCGTGTGTGTGTGTGTGTGTGTGTGTGTGCACATGTGGCTGCATGTCTCAGAGACAGAGAGAGTGAAGACGGTCGGCTTTATTGACAATATTAATTCTCATTTGAAGGCTATTTTCTGCCAGAATTATAAACGTAAATAACACAATCCCAAATATTTACTAAACGGAAAATCATCGTCCTTACTCATTAAATGATAACTGACCATATCTGTGAACTAAGATTCATTCATTATTCATGCATTTTCTGAAACACTAATTTAGTTCAGTGCTTTCCATCATTTTAGATTTAAGTATGCATGATGAGTTCATGAAAAAAAGGGTTACTTAATATCTTTTGCATGGTGCAGAAAGAGGGGAAAACTGCGCTGTAACAAACTATGACATTTGGGAGACGCCTCTGAGGGTCAGTGTAATCAAATTCAAGCAGTCGCCGACATTAAGACAGACATTCATTTTCCCAATGAATTCCCAGCCAATGAGACACAGTGACAGTCCAGCAGCGTGTGGCTTTGTGGTGTAATTAAAACTGAGATGTAATAACAGAGAAGAAATTAGGGGACAGAGATTCAGTTGACATGAATGGACCAGTCAATCTACCTGAATAAAAAAAGCCTGCATCAAAGAATAATGGAGATGATCAATCATAATCCTTTGTAACCATTTGCTGACATTATTTAAATGCCACCATTTAAATAATGACCACATTAGCTATCAATGAAACAGCCATAACACTTCAAGTGAGCGTTGCTAATTGTCATTTGTCTTGTTTTACCACTATTGTTCTCAATTTCCTGTGAAATGTTGAATAAAGTGGCAGAGATAAAACTTTGTAACTTGCAGTAAATGTGCCTGCCATACCTTTAAATGTAGTATAACAAGTTGGCCAGATGGGGGCACTCCAACAAAAGGTCAAAGTTTAATTTAATCTCAAACGCTCTTTGTTTTAGCTCAATCCTGCTCTAACTCTGTTTATAAAGGTTTAACTTTTTTATCATTACAAAAAACTAACGTGATTGGTGGACTGATGCTTCAGAGGATGAAACCTTCAACTACAATCTTAGTCCAATTAAATATCCGTTCCAATTGTATTGAATGTCAGCATTGATTGTATGTATAGAAAGAACTAAACTAAAACTAAAAACATTCAAACTATTATTTGTATTTTGACATAATTATTTAGCAATTAAGCAGGTTTATCATACAGAAAACAGCTTTTTTAAGTTTAATCTATATAAATATAAAAGTTATTTGAAAAAAAGGTTTTACACAAATTTAAAATACAGGAGGAGGGTATAAGCTAAGAAACCATTTAAACCTTCAAACTCACATTCCTAAATCCAGCAAATAACAGTTTGCACTTGCGTTGAGAGCACAACTGCAGCTTGTCAGAAGTAATCTTGACATTACAGAAAACAATTTCAAATCAAAAGATCAAAGGTGTAAGGTCAAAATTATTCTGTCAGGGGTGTTGGGTTCACTGAGGGGAAAAACTGACCATCAGAGCTCCCACTTTTCAAAAAAGATTTAAAAAAAAACTATTTTCAGATAAACATTTATATCTCTCAAAAACAATGACACATGACTCATTTGTGGTTAAAGAAATGCATGTTTAAAAACTAGAGACAGGATGGAAATTAAAGAGGGGGTGGGGTGGTGCGTTTGCAGTAGGTGCATGATTTGCAAGCTGTCAGATGACGGCCTTGCGGATGTTGAGCAGTAGGCCCCCATTCTCTGTCCAGTGCTTGGGTGCACCCCACCCCCTCGCTCAAACGCCTCTCCATACCCCATGGGAGGAGGTCTGTTGCGCTGTGGCCACACTAAATCAACATCGTCCTAATGAGGTGTCACACTTGACCCCCAGCAGCCTCAGCCCCTCACATGGGTGTCAGAGCCACAATGAGCGGCCCTCCATCTCCAGCGCCTGGCTGACACATTTTGATTCATGAGAGAGCCTGGGCCCTGTCAGGTCAAAATTACCCCTATCAAAATGCCACCATCGACACATTCATCAACCCTACCTCTAAATCCGCCCTTTTTTCTTTCTCTTCAACAAAAAAAGAGAACGAAATCCCTCTCCAAAAATCAACAATACCCAACTTAGTTGTTCTCTGGATGTACTGGTCTCTGACTCCCTAAAAGCACAAATTTGTTACACAATCAAAAACACCTCACACACACACAAATGCATGTTCTCACTGATTACCTCTTACTGCAGCTAGAAGTCATACGCCTGTCTGTCACTGGCTGGGGGTCCAGCCTTCTGCCCTTAATGGCTCTCTGAGTGATGAACTCAGTATCCCCCAGGTGTTGGTGAGCCTGTCCTCTGACCTAGTGACCCAAAACACTCCTAATGTGAACAGGTCCTCGCAGCTAATAACAAAACTGAGAATGAAATCTGTGTGACCTGTCTACTGAGTCAAAACACATCGAAAGAGGCAGAGTGCTTACTCATAGCAGGAGGGGAAGACACGTTAACTTCACATTTGGTAGAAGTGCAGGCTCGTCGTGCCCAAGATGCTATGTGACCGGAAAAACTGTTACAATTGTGGGCACACTGACGTTAATCACACCAAGAAAAACACATCTCTTCTCCATCGCTCCTCAAGGTTAAAATGAGATTTGACTTCAGAGGGAACCTGCCCACTCTTCTTCCCCTGGAGATCAGCTCCTTCATTGTGAACGCAGCTGAGACTTCCTGAAATCACCCCGAGACGAGATCATCTCCTGTCTAATCAGCTTGGCCCGGCAGCAACAGATACTCTTCTACATTCAAATGAGGAGGATTGACGTCAACAACCAACCATAGGTCCCGCTTTGTAGATCAAAAATCAAAAGCGTTGTCAAATCCTTCGTGCCTGTACCTACAGTTTGGTACAACCTTGTTCTTCTTTTTACAAGGACAAGCTATAACATGGTGGCCCCTCGCTGGGAAGATCATTTACTGTCAGCTGACACTCAACTGCCTACTGAGGCAGCTATCTGATTTAAAAACTTTCCCCTGGGAGACGATGGTAGACCAGTAACTACACAAAACCCGTCAACTGATTGGTCTAGTCTTTCAGTCCCTACAAATGTCTATAATCTCATCATCAATATCATTCAAAATGAGAATGTCTGTCACTTTGTATTACTTCAATTATCAGCTATCTTCAAACAGTTTTGCCACAGTGTAATAATATATTATGCACACTTTAACGGTCGTCAATAAGGCATAATTCCAGTCTAAAATAGCTATGGTCATGAAGATTATTGTGAATTCACACACGGTTTCATCTCTGGAACACAAAACAAGAAGAAACAATACGTTTGCTTAAAGACAAAGTCACAATAATATTTGTTGTTGAATGTACAATATGTCTCTAATGAAGCTCGTTACGAGCTCGTTGGCTCATAAACTGGAGTTCATGTAAAGTAATAAAACTGTAAGACGTTACGACCCAATACCAATAATGTTAATGTAGCAAGGCAAAGGTCTCTTGTGTCTCATTGGTGTCCAGATTTAAGTAGGTAATTGTAATGACATGATAATTAAGCCAATCTCGCGGTTATTAAACTATTGAATGTAATGGTTTAAAAAACAGGAAGTCTGAATTCAGGAATACATTGCATGCTACAAGAGTTTCAGCTTTGAGTCTGTTTGGGACTTTAGTAGTTAAACCTTTAATGAGGTATGTTTGGTTCACGTTTGATGTGTCTGATGGTACGTGTGGCTAATGTATTTCCCAGCAAACAGCATGAAAACACAGTTTCAGACAACGTCCAACTGATTCCAACTGACTTAAACTATGCGTTTGATTAGGATATGTGACTCTGGTGAGAGATCACAAATTTCAGGCCAAAAAATATCTGCATTGACATCAGTGGCTGTGGTGTGGCAGACAGTGTAACAGGGTTGAAAGTCCTTTAAGAGACATGTAGCAAAAACTCCCGTTCAATAGCTGCTGCAGGATGCAAGTCTTCACAAAGAACATTATTGGTGCTAGATAATAGACTCCTACTAACTACATAATGACTTTGCAACTAGAATAACTTGAGATTTACACTTATTTTCTGCATATTTAATATATGCCGGACAGTGTCCCATGTGTTCATTACAACAATCATCATTGTGGACTTATTTTCTTTCAGAGCTGTGAGTTATGAAACAGTATATTGAGTCTCGTCTGTTTGCAAGACCAGAAATACATTATCGAATATAAAGGCCACATTTAAGGTGCCTTTTGTTGCTCTGGGAAGGAGAAATTATTGCTGATGACAAATCACACCTGACAAAACAGCATGTGCCTTCACAGTACATATCACATCACACACACCATCAGCTCCTTCTGCCTTTAGTCGTCTGTTTCCTGGTCTTCCACACTCCTGTCACCAGCTGCCAGAAGTGCTTCAGCAATAATGATTTTCTTACTTAATTATTTAACCATCATGGTCTCCCTTGACGCAAACCTGATCCAGCCACAGGGTAACTGGCCAACAGGCTTCTTGTGTCTTCTCTCAAAGCTGCTCATTAAGTTCTCATGTGAAGTCAACAGCAGATGAAACATGAAACTCCTCTCTGAGCCGTTAAGCAGTGTGTTTGCTCTGAGATGGGGGGGATAACCTGCACTCAGAAAGACACATTTTGACTGAATTATGTCAAATTAAGTCATGTAGGTTATTTACAAGCATGTCATTCAAACAGAATCATAAAAAATGTGTGTGATATAAGTAGGAAAACACACAAATTATGTGGAAAACTAATAGATAAAATGTTAGCCCTGCTCCATTGTTGTTTCTGCACTCTGTGTCAGTCAAACCTTGTCTGTCTTGCTGAGCTCCGCTAATTTCTGTTCCATCATCATAGTTTTTTATTGCCATTTACACCACAGCTTCAGAGGATAATGTCCTAAAAGCAAGCAGATCAACTCACCTCAAACATACTTTCAGTTTTGACTGTTTTTGCAATGATGATCTTGTTCTGTCCAAAGGTTTTGCACTATTGTGAAAATGTTATTTAGTAACATCTTGTTTTGGTTTTCTTATTGTTTAATTAATTCATTGATAGTTATGCAACATTGAAATCAATTCTTAAATGTGATATCCTGCATTAGAAGAATTACACCTACACTAAGAAAGCAGTGGTGCGTACACATGAGCAAAAGAAATGATCTGTCAACATGATGTTTGTTTATAAAGAGGCCTCAGTTGAGCAGGGCAAAACAGTAAGGGGTAAAAGACAATAGAAACATCACATAAAATAAGTCGGAGTTCAGTTTGTGATAATGTGTACCTTAAATATAAAATATACTTTTTGAGCCAAAAACATTTGAATAAGAGCTAAAATGATCACTTTAGCATTCAGAACTAAATAGGCTTTAACTGCTTTTATCAATAATTTTAATAACACATACATTTAAACAGCCAAAGCCGCACATACATACAGTTCTTTCCTTTCGGCGGCCACCTGACTAAAATAACTGTCACCATTGCTACTGCTGCTACCACCAACATTTACTACCGCTATGACCACTTCAAACACATAGTACACCTAATCAAAACCCAGAGTAACCATGGTAAGCTGCACTCACCAGAAACCATAGCAAGTGGCCAAAACTTCTATCTACTGCTTCAATTCGACTTAACCTTTGAGTTTCCATTATAGAGGGAGTAGTGAACAAGGGAGTGATTTCAGACACAGCCTTAGTAACCTCTTACCACTTAACAGCCTCCAACAACTTACTAACATTGTCACTACCACTTAGTAATCTTATTAAACAACTATGTAGCAATACCTGGACATCATCGTTAAAATGTAATCAACCACGTCAAAGCTTTTCTGTTTTGCTCAACAATCTTTAGTTTTTTCAGAAAATGTAGTTCTCTACAGTTCTTGTTTGGTGCTCAAACTAACAACAATAAAGGACAAACTGTGGCTCCATGACATCTAGTATTTGTTGTTAAGCAAAGTGACAAAGGAATAACTTTTTTTTGTCCTTGTTCTTTTTAATTGACAAACTGTGACAGTGACCAATTAATCCTCATTGTTAAATTCTCTGTATTCCTGTATATATATTTTATATGGCCATTAAGGTGTTACTAAAATGTATTGGATCATGTGGTTTGTAAGTAAATGAAGGGATAATCTGAGGAAAGTGGGTTAAAATTGCAATGTTTTTTTAACAAAGGGGAACAGTTAAAAGCCTCTGAGTACTTAAAATGACACAGGATGGAGGGCTGAGGCTGTGCAATCCTTTGTGCTAAAGGAACTTTTGATTTAGTTAAACAGCTAAAACAAGAACCTTTCACACCCAAACAATGGACTCCTTTTCTGAAACTTAGCACTCGACAAGTGAGGAGCAAATTGTACGTGTGTGCGTGTGTGTGTGGTGTGTGTGTGTGTATACGAATGAGTACGTGTGTGCATGTGACCTATGTCTAACAATCACCCTGACGCATACCACCCTTTCTGTCCTCAAATAAAAACAGAGTAAAAGGAAAAGAGAAATCATCCACTGTTGAAATACTTTACGAGATCCTCCTCCCAACAGGAAAAGGACTAAGTATCCATGGGAATCTTAGCACGTTAGGGAGGCCTTTCTCCCTTCCCCTCATCCGCTCTCCCCCGCTGCACCCATGGACCAATGCAATTGTTTATTTTCTCCTATTGAGGCTGCTCCATTCACTGGCTCTCACATTTACTCTGCTCAATTGGAGTGAGACAGCACTTATTCGAGGAGAGGAATGTAGCGTTCCACTGACAGAGCAGCAAGAATGCAGAAGAAATAATTAAAACTTTTTAAAGGAAAAGGTACAGCTGAGCGTGAGGGAGAACGACGTCAAACCGAACAATGCAGACTGACAGGATTTTCTGCTGTGATGAGTATATCCACACATCACCTTGACACTACAAAGTAAAGGAGTGTTTGAATAATGCACAATGCTAGAAAGTAGAGCAGAGATCCTATAAGGAGGTCATTCATTCGCCATGCTTTCTTAACTGAAACTGCGTGCAGAACAATGAAGCGTTCTCCGGCCTCTTGTAAGATGTGGCCTGTCCTCCAACCTCACTCCTCCCGGCACAGGCACAATAGCTGCGAGCTGGACCACAGAGTTCATTTCTCCTGCGGCCTATTCTGCCTCGAGGAGGCAGCCGTAACGACAGTTGCCTTCTCTGTAACAATGGCCCTTGCTGCCAAAGCCTCCTCTGTCCTGTCAATCTCTGTTATCTTTAACCGAAGGTTCATCTTCTATCAATTTACAGCTGAGGCAGAGAGATGAGCTGCTGATGCACAATGTAGCAGTGTCGAGCAGTTTCAGGTTGGTTTTTTGTGACGGTGATGGATTTTTACAGTAAATGCCTGCCTGCTTGATAAAGAAAAACTGCTTTATCCAATCATAAGATCGTCTGCTGCTCCAGCCAGCAGACAACATATTCAAACTAGAATATGTCTGTTGTGGATAAAACATATTTTAGCTTTCTTTGTCCTTTTCAGGGTTTAGCTACCTGGCAGTGAGTTGGCAGTCAAGTCAAGTCAGTTTTATCAACATTGCCTCAAATGGCTTTAAAATCTGCACCGCGTACACCAGCTTCTATCCTCAGATCCTAAGTTTGGATAATAAAAAAAACCACCCCAAAACAATACTGGAAATGTGAGTGGATGTCTCCTCTAGGATGGAAAGAGGTGTAATAGATGAAATAAGCAGAATTATATCTAATTACTGGCTACAGTCGTACTTTCTCTGTCACAATGAAACTCTACAAACAGTTGCTGATAACGTGGACGTGAAAACAAAAGGTCACCTGTTCAAATCAACCAAACTAATCGGTGAAAGTCAGTAAATGCAACACTTTGCATCCAGTATGTTTCAACAAAGCTGCTCTGTGGCCAACATGAAGAACACTGCAGCTGTTTGTCCATTACCACCTCTCATGGAATCAAGGTCAAGTAAAAGTAGCTGGAAAAGACCCTTGACATGGACCCTGGCTGATATTGAAATATTTTAAGTGAAAGAAATGAATGCTGTGTGTAATTACGTGTTCCTGTCGCTGTGTGTATGCATTAAATGTGACCGGCTGAGGGACTGCAGATGAAAATTAGCTGTAAGCTAAAATTGGTACACTAGATCAAAAGATAACATTTATTTTTAATAATTGTACATGGTCCCTTAAAAATAAGGGACCATGTCAAATAAACAAATAACCTCACTCTGTAAAATGTGCACCTTCATCAGTACAACTTTGTCACGATGGATGTAACTTTAATAAAGTCCAAAGTGATTACATCAACTAACACAAGAAGGAATCAGTGAGGCCAGAATTCTCTTTCTTAGCAAAAGCTGCAGTTTCAAAACAAAACAAACACTACAGCATGTGATACAAACAAAAGGTGATATATGAACCGTCAATGAACAGAGACTGCATATTACAGATAATATGTCTAATAGATAGGTACAAAGCTATTCAAAAGCTGATTAAACTGGGTTTGGATAGAGAATGGATGGGAGGATAGATAGTTTATAAATTGAGTCTGAACGTGTGACTCTGTCTGCTGCTTCCCTTCCTGGCTTGAACCAAGGAAACAAGCGAGAAGGAAGATCTCAGCAAAGCAAACACTTTATTTGCAGCAGTTAAGTGACATTTGCTCCAGGACCTCAGTCACACTGTGTGAAGGAGGTCGCCACACATAGAACAGTAAAGTAAATCGTACCTGCCCCCTACTGGTCAGACACATGTAATGCACCATGACTCTAGAAACCAATTTAATGTACGGGATCGGCTGTCATTTGTATTTATAAGGCAGATGTGACAATTCATGTTAGCAAATATCTATGGAGTGGCCACACACACACACACACACACACACTCACTGTCTTATATTTTAACAGTTACAATTTTAAACATATTTGCAGTGGTGGAAAGTAACTAAGTATATTTACTAATACATACTAAGTACAGTTTTGAGGTAGTTGTACTTCACTTGAGTATTTCAGTTTCATGCTACTTTATACTCTCTTCAGTTTACAGGCAAATATTGAACTTTTTACTCCACTTTTATATGATACATTTAGTTACTAGTTACTTAGCAGGTTCACATTACTAATATAATTATAATCAACAAAAAATGATGTTATATAAACGGATCAAGATAAGACTTTATCAATCGCTTGCTGAAATTCACAAGTTACCAACAGTATATATATGGTAAATTAGCTCAACCTTTACCAGATGCAACATCAAAGTAATGTACACATTAATGCATCAATGTTTATAATTTAATAATATAATGTATTGCTACTTTTACTTACATAAAATATATGAGTACTTCTTCCACCACTACCTATTTGTAAACTCACATGCTGTTATGAGGTAGTTAAAAAGATTGTATTGACTCCGTCATATCCATTATACAGCCTGCTGTGCCCATAATGTTGACATGGTGTATTTTAATATCAGAGCTTCAGTTGACATTGATTCAAATCAATAAATAAAATTGTGTCCCTAATTCACACATTTAAGAACTCTGAGAGGAAATTATCACAGACAGTCAAAGTAAGACAGCTCTGAGAGGTGAGAGGAAGTGAACTGAAATAGGCTCTTTGTGGTTTCACAAGTAACATGAAGCAGCAGCGTTTTAACAAAGCCAGATAAACGACCCTGACAAAGCAACGTCTTCACTGCACATCCTCTTTGTGATCTCTCAGAATGGACGCCTACGATGAATATTCTCAGGATGATTACTACTATGACAGTGACAATTTGACTGACAATGAATATTTTAATGTCACATTGTCTTGCACCATCTCACACCTCCATGGCTCCGAGATCTTGCTGCCTGTGGTCTACTATCTCATCTTTTTCACAGGCTTTTTGGGCAACCTGTTTGTGATCTCAGTCATAAGCAGCAAAGGTAGGAGAAGTGGGCGTCTGGTGGACACTTTTGTTGTTAACCTGGCCCTGGCTGACCTCATCTTTGTCCTCACACTGCCTCTGTGGGCCATCTCTGCCAGCCAAAACGGACTCTGGAAGTTTGGGCCAACTGGGGACATCTTATGCAAGTTGAGCAGTTACATCATTGCTGTGAACCGCTTCTCCAACATCTTTTTCCTCACTTGCATGAGTATTGATCGCTATCTGGCTGTGGTAAAACTGATGGATTCCAGGTTCCTCAGGACCAGTCGGTGCGTCCGTGCCACCTGTGCTGCAGTCTGGTTGTGCTCCCTGGGGCTCGGCATCCCATCCTTGGTGTACCGCAAAGTGGAGCAGAGCTATTATGGACTGTCCTGTGTGGAAGATAACAACTCACCTTTTTTTCTTGGCCTGAGCCTGACCATGGCGTTACTCACCTTTGTCTTGCCAGTGTTGATCATCGTGCTCTGCTATGGCACCATCATCATGCATCTCAACAAGCACTGTACTGCCAATCCCCGAGCTGAAGCCCGCCGCAGACACTCCCTTAAGATGGTCCTCTCCATTATAGTGGCCTTTGTTGTGTCCTGGCTCCCTTTCAACATTTTCAAAGTCATCATAATTGGCGCGCAGCTCTCGAATGCCGATCTGAGTTGTGTGTCATGGCTAAGAAACGGGCTTCTCATTTCGTGCTGCCTGGCATTCCTCAACAGCTGCGTGAATCCAGCCATTTACTTTATTCTGGACCATCACTTCAGAAAACGGGCCGAGATCCTGTTCAAGACCTGCATAGGAAAGCCAAAGACACCGCAGAGCCACAACTCTTCAGCTTCATTCACCAATGCTGGCACAACAGAGAGCTTTGCAACAAGTAGCGGGAGAACTCAGCTTCAGATGTATAAGTAGAAGGAGAAGACACAACACTTGTCTTTAACTGTGAAGGTAATAAACTTTTATTATCCTTTAAGATTTATGTGGCAACTTGTCGTTTGGTAATGAGAGAATGTGTGCATATCTCTCTCAAGGGATGTTTAAGTACCAAATAAAACCAGAAACATGGCAAGTTAAGATGTCTCAATATAAATTTTTGTTGTCATTTACTTCTTTTGTTATAATCTTTTACAAATATTAATAATAATTTTGAACATGCTATCTATGCTAAGTATGTCAGTGAGTGTAAGTAAGTGAGCAGCCAATGATATCTTTACATGAATAAAACATTTTCAGCATTATCAAAGTACAAATGTATCAATCTACAGGTGTAAATACTTTTTTGATGAGTAACATAAATGATAAGTAGCATTTTATGTCATTTATTTGATATATTTTAGAATTGAATTATGTTGTTATATTAAGATGTTTGGTGCATGAATAATGTGAAATGTGTATACTGTTGTGATAAAGCTGAATTTCAAAATTAAAAGCCGAACAAAACTGAGGGCAACATGGTGTTTTCTAGTTCCTTTTTTATGATGATGAGATATTTTCTTAGAGAATCAAAATACTAGTCAAACCCAGCTTTCACAAAGGTAAGGCTTTAGAAACAAAAAGAGCATTTACTTCAGCCAATAAAGTGAATGAATTTAGACAGAGCTGCAGCTCCAAATCAGTGGCAGTGGCATGTGCAGCCAAGACAATTATGTTTTTAGCTAAAAGTTTCAGCTATATTTGAATCTTGAAATAATGTTAAAAAAAGATCTGGAAAATTTTGGGAGATTTAGTAATTTTATTGTAAACATGTTAAACTCAATTTTGTCATTACCCCTCAGTTGTAACAAAGGAAATAATTTTCTATATTGTTTATTGTGAAAAGAATTTTCTTTGATATGTGTACAATTTAAAGTAGTACAATACAGGGACATCCAACATTTCACGCAGTTCCCCTGTAGTCCTGCCCATTGTTGATATTATAAAGGTCCCTAGTTTTATTCAGTAATTTTGAGTTTTAAAGCAATAATTCACAAAACATGCAAAACATGCTCAATATTAATGCAACAATTAACCAGAATAACATCAGCATTGATATCCAAAGAATGTCTTTTTTTTTTCTCTTGTGGCACTCTTTAATGTTATGGTGAGTAAAGTATTGTAGTACACTGCAGAAGAACTATGCAATGAACCATACATAAAATAAGAGGAGAAAATCAAATGTTTTTTTAAAGTAACAATGAGAAGATTTTTTGCAAGTTTTGTGACATTTCCAAACCTGTACTTCCCTGACGGTGGCAATGTTGTGTATTTCACGTTGCCTGTCTCTGCTTTGTATAACTTCTAAGATCTCATTGATGACTTGTCTTTTAAATTTACCAGTAACCGTTTTACATTGTGCACTTGTTGTTTGACTGATTGTTCAGTATCTTCTTGGCATAACAGAGCATATGCAGACTCTACTCATAACGAAGGTGCGAAATATGAGGTAATTTATGATTTTCACATGTGAGTTTTGCAAAATAAGAACAAGAGTACAAAAGGAAACGTGGGAACGAGAAACAAGTTGCACTTATTCATACAAGTAGACATTAAACACCAGGCAACTGAAAATATGGAGTGACTGCAAGAGGAAACAACTGCTAATACAGTGCAAGAGGGTAGAAATTCTCACATGCAATTAGAGTGCTTCAGACATGAAAAGGGTCCCACTGACAGAGATTCTAGATGAGGTTTAACAAAAAACCACATTCAACAAAAGCTTCTGGACCTCTACTTACAGCGAGACGAATAAGAAAACACCTGGCAGATCTGACACCTGTCACCTCACGTTTCCTGAGAGGAAGGCCACATGCAAAAAAAATTATACGCACACTTACTTTTATAAGAACTTGTTTACTGTCTGATAACAACGTTTGTCACTCAGGCATGAGTGAGTGACTTTGTATAGATACTCAAGTTCTCATATACTCGCTGCTAAATGTAACTTCTGAGAAATCAAAGGTATTCAAATGAATGTAACGGGTAAACTGGGTACTTGAAAGTTCAAATGTTCACGTACCCACTGGTTTTTCAGTCCCATAAGAGTCATCAATCAATTTGGGAAAACCAGTTTTTGTGTTCCAGGCTGTGGGCGCAGGGGGTCAGGAATTTCCCCTCTTCTGCATGAAAAAGACATTTCAAAAACATACTGACCGGCTTTTCTCACAACACTGTTTTGACACTATCACAAATAACCCTGCTGTGTTTGGTATCAAGTATAAAATAAACAGTAGTCATGTAGATGATCAGTATTTTATTGATGTTACACTGAATGAAAACATCTTGTTTTTTAAAGAGTGCCGTCACATCACAGGATGCGTTGTGGTGCAGTAGTCGAATGAGTATGATTTTAAGTCGATCTCTATTTACAGTGGTTACATAAAAAAACTTTATTTTTCAGTACTTTGCATTTTGATGTTTTTTTTAATTTTATTTAATACTGAATCATATCATGCAGTTTAACATGTTAATGGTTGCACTTTTAACCTGAGAACAAAGCAATTCACAAGTATCACATTCACCCACACACACACACACACTTGCACACTGCGATGGCAGGGGAAGTTCAGTGCCAGTGCGCTTGCCACTCTGATGTTTAGTGAATTGCTCAAGGTCATGCAGAAGTGAGAAGCAAAAGATCATGTAGATATATTTCAGTTTTTTTATGTGGCCGATTTTTATTATATTTATCTTATTTACATATCCAACATTGACAGGTTTAAATCTATGAGTTCAGAGAAAAGTGTCCGGTGGCAAAAATCTTCTTCAGTGTTGAAGTGATAGTAATGTTAAAGGGTTTAAAACTAGACTTTAACATTAAAGGCACTTAAAATAAAAGAAATGTAAATCAAATTATTTAATATATATATTTGATACTTTCAGTACACTTTTTGTTTGTTTGTAAAAGTAAAATATGAACTTCTGAATTAATAGCAAAATAGTTATGTCACTTGTTTATAAGAAATATCCTTTACAGACATGTATGTATCACTGTTACTCTGGCCAGTCTGGCACATACAAATCGAAAGGTGTGACCTTGGCATCTTGCAGTCGGTGAGAATCAGTTTCTATTATGTTACTGGTGAGACTACAAACTCTTCATGTTCTCACAGCACTGGTACAGTTATCTCTTCTATGTTACTCATTACAAAACTCAGATTTTCAGAACTAAATCAGTCATGCTCCTCAATACGTGAACTTTCCTTGAACTTGTAAAATTTGTTTTTTATAATTAAATCACTGTTGAAATGTTCTATATAATCCTACAGGTTCAGTCGGAGCTGGGGGATACAATGATATTATATGGACACGGTAACATCAGATAATTTGTCAGTCTAGGGTTTTGACCTTGACAATATTTTATGGCTTAATGACTCTTCTATACTTGTTACTACAAGTATACTACATGTTTTAGCATTTATTATCATTCTTTAATTGTTACTTATTTTGTTCATTTAATTTCAAGGTGAAATTACAGCTAGGTGATACAACTTTTGAACCAACTAAACAATAATTTGTGGAAGCTTTTCCCTGCATAACTCTATATTCATATTATTTATATATTATTTCCTCATATATTACTTTCCCAAAATTTAGATTACATAAACAGTTTGAAAAAAGGCACAGACAAAATACTGTCACATTAGTGGTATCAGAGTTTTTACAGTAAGTACAGCAGTACTGACTTTAGAGATAAAGTACCACAATATTAACATTTCACTGTGTAAGCACCATCAAGCAGAGCTTTCACACAGAGATCATGCCAATGCTGCAGCTCTAAGATCTGGTGATTGGCTGTGGTTTCCTTGTTCCATAAAAATTCAGTTAAAGTCTGCATGAGCTACACTTGAAAGTAAGCGCACTGAGAAAAGCTTATGTTGAAGGATTAAAGGTCACATATCTATAATAGATATTTTACTTCTGCCTGTCCTGTGAGAAACTTCCCCATTTGGTAGGCCTACCTCTGAATACATTTGAACAGATGACTTCTCTGCTAGTGATTTACATTTGTACTGAAACATCCGCATCTGGGCACAAATAGTTCCAATGGGAACTGGGCTTTCAATAATATACATAATTTCCAAAGAACATTTGTTAAAATATGTAAAAAGAGCATGGTTTCAGTTGTATTCAAAACAACTTACTGCCTGGAGAATAAAACCACTGAGACAGATGTGGTTTGATGTTTGTCTGACAATACGCTCTTCACCACAAAGAAAGAAAAAAAACAGACCTTGTTTACCCTGAGATGGGGATCTTCTGCTGATTGCTAGAATGTTTCAAATAAATATATATAGAGAGGTCACATTGTGACAAAACAATATATGATGATATATGATCCCCTACTATATGCACATTTATTGTAATTTCAAAATCACCAATTCAGGGTTCAAGTCAATATATTTTATGAGAATCTCCCATGTGGAACATGATTTCATCCACATTGTTAAATATATAATAATACCTGGATGTGCTATAAATGCCACACGTAGATTTGGGATTAAAATCATGTCAAACCAGAACAAATACTTTTGTTGTTAATATAAATATTTTGCGCATAACCTACACACTGTTGATGATCAGTTTCACTTTTCCATGGTCATATTACACATTAGCCACTACCTGTCATTAAATGTGTAATGAAATGTTGATTGCCATAGAAAGTGTTCATTTGAGTGAATGTTGGTTTGTAATTCACAAATTATAAGAATATTATCTCAGTTTCTCTGATATGAGAAAATTCAAGTTTATTTTTTTTGTGGTGGGATAATTCAGTAATGTAATCATTTTAGTAGTCTACGATTTCATCATATTATTTTGAATTAATTAAGTAAATGTGTGTTACTTTTGTGTTGTCTTTCATATGTATCTGTTTAACCTAAATGCAGCATGTAATAGTAGCTGACTGTATCAAAAGGCGTCTTCGGTCTCGTAGAAATAGAGCTGTGTTGGTCGCTGGTAGATGTGTTTCGATGAAGATCACGTGGTTTACAGGATTAAACCTATAGATGTGTAACGCACTGCTGCCGCCTACTGGCTGAAACAAAAATAAAATAATGCTCATTTTGGGCTACTTACATGGGGTCCTACTTGGTTATAAAAAGTTAACTTTGCCATGTCAGAGAAATAATTAAGTGGGTTTGACGTCGATTTTCGCTGATGACTGCCAGTAAACTGCTCACGCCGCAGCGGAGAAGTGGAAGATCTTGCGGCGTTCACAAGCCCATCTTAAACTCGGGATTTCAAAGACTATAGTGGTACATAAAACGGGAAGCCTTTTCACGTGCCGCCAAAGGACAATAAAAGCTAACTGACCTATGGCGGATTGTTTTACATGGTGGCTATTGTTTTATTTTAGCAGTCAATTCCCAAAAGCAAAAAAAAAAATGGAGTGTAAAAATTCAACAGAGACATCACTCTTACTCAATCCCTTCTTGGATTCATTAAGTGCCCATATGGAGTTGTATCGATCACATTTACCTTGGTGTTATTGACTTTGCCAACAAAACTTGACTTGCATGCCCGGAAACGCGGTTACCATGGTAAATTCTTGATGTTGTTAGGTCGGTCATGTATTCGACAGCACCTGAAGGCAGCATAGCATTGCTTTACTTTACTGGGCTCAAGAAGTAGCCTCTCCTGAAAAGGTTACCTTTGGGGAGTAACGCATTATTTGAACGTTTCCGCTGTCATTTATCCACTCCGTTAGACCACAGAGACTTAACGGGAGGACTTTGTGTTGTTTTGTTCAGCTCTTTTGTCAGTGTACGTTAAACAGGAATTAACTTCCAGCTCAAACTGGGAGGCTGCGATCCAATGGAGAGCAGACTGGACACAGATGAGGCACGATGCTAGCTAGCTAACAAGCTACCAAGGTATGAGAAAAAAGCAATGGTGTTAGAAGTTTTGTTCAACAAACGTATGCATGTGCGCAATAGGTTGTTTATTAATGCTACTGATGTCATTGTTCCTTTTGAAGATAAGTATTTGGGAGCAGATAGTTAACGGTTTGGGGAAAGCTCCCAACTAAAGCGAGTTTCTAAACTTTGAGAAACTCTTCTAAGCCGGGGCCCAGCAGCTTAATGAAGCTGACTTAGCGGGGGATGAAATGGATGAATTTAAATACCACAAGACCGCTTTATTTTTTACCCCAGACAAATTATATATCTCTTTTTTTTAACGTTACCTACCCAGCAGTTTTAACTTTAACATGGATATAAACCCTCGGAGGTGTCTTAGTGATTAGGACACTAAACTCTGTGTTTATTTATTTATTCTTTCTTTTTATAATAAGCCTGGTTTTCATGGACGGTCTCTGACCTGTTGTCGGATGTGTCAGCTGTTTATAAAAGAGAACCAAAGTTTGAAGGTGTACCATAAACTGTAGGAAGATATGACTGCACAGAAGTTATATACTTACAACATCCTCTTTCAACAGAAATGCACAGCACCTTACTGACTGGAACAATGACATGATGCTTCCTTACTTACATTCACAGCCAGTATTGTTATACATTGGTAGTTTAACAGAATACCTACTTAATGAAGTTGACACATCATTTACAAAATAATTGAAATATATATATATTAAGGGTTTCTCCAGCACATTAGTCCCATTAGTTAGTTTGTGATTTCCTACACATTCCTGAGCGTTGACCAGGAGGCAAGAGGACAGAAGTGGGTTAACCCCTGAAACCCCACTGACCTGCCGGTGGCCAGTGGGACAGTTATTACAAACTCATGCTGTGCAGCCAAACTCTGTTAATTCTAGTGCAGAGCTTAACGTTTTCAGGCGTACCTAATATGTCAGAGAAATGTGTATATAATAATGCACAAAACAGCTAGAATATCAATTTGATGTAATGATAAAGCTGTAAAAAAACTAACAAAACAAAAAAAACAACTTGTTTTAAACATCCATGGTCTTGGGTTTGAACATTTTCTTTAGTGTAAACTTAAATATCCTCAATGAACTCGAACAAGCTGATACAGAAAGAACAGTGCTATCAGACAGTGTGGTACAATCAGATTGATTGATTCCTATTTTAAAGAGGAGCTTAGATATAAATGCCTCTCTCTGTTTGAAGTGGTGTTGATGTGTTTCGTCTTGTTCACTCTCAGCCACAATCTTGGGCTTGGTAACAGTTTAGAATAGACCATGGTTGTGCACAAACTTTTAATTCAGTAATCCACATCAGACACACCACTTCTGCACGCTTTCTCATTTGATATACATGTAGTGTTTTTGTCACATCTTCATTATAGTAAATTAGAGCCTTTGGGCGGCTTGAAGCTTGAAGCTGGCTGAAGGCAGAGAGAAGAGGGAGGGGACACAGCTGCTCCAAGAGCTGCTTTGTTTTCCTTTTTAAAGCTTTAGGATTTGTGGTACATTAGTGTCACTATATAGCACGTTTTTATGACCCCACCTTGACTTAAGCATCATTATAGCAAAATTATCTATTAGCACCTGGTGGAAGAACCAAGCTGCAAAATATTAAGGGGGGAAAATGTGTGATCCCCTGGCAGCTGATGGCTCTACACACTGGCAGCAGCAGTCTAGTCGTACACTAAAAGGACTCAGGAATATTTAAAGAATTTGTTTTACCAGCTGCCATGTTCCCTACACAAAGCCTCTCTGTCTCTTGGGGACCTCTGGTTTATATAAACTTCCCATGACATCCACCAACTGGCTACTTAAACACTGGACGAGTGTCTGTGTAGTGGGAAGTTCTTTAACTTGTCTTCACATCAAGCATGATGGACTTAACTGCACAGTTGTTGTAATTACATTATTAAAAGTAAATTGTGGTAAAACTAATTTCTTTCCAACTCTTAAGTGTCACACTAAAATGTAGATTTTTCTTAGCTCCTTTTTCGGAAAGCAGCTACAATGCTGATGCCATTAGTGTTGGTATAACCTTTTTAAATTTCCCAACATCAGAAGAGAATATTAGTCATTTGCATGACTGCACGTCCCTTATATCAGATTTTAGGTTGTCCAACTACTCAGCATGCAGCCTGTTGATGACGCTGCTGCTCTTTAGAATTCTATTAACATGCAGGTGCTGGATGCTGGAAGCTGATTTTCTGTCGTTACACCTACACTC
This sequence comes from Nannoperca obscura, assembly GCA_036024295.1. Classification (NCBI taxonomy): domain Eukaryota; kingdom Metazoa; phylum Chordata; class Actinopteri; order Centrarchiformes; family Percichthyidae; genus Nannoperca; species Nannoperca obscura. The sequence continues at coordinate 20,705 of JAVQJL010063042.1, read as the reverse complement.
AGCTGACAGTTTATTAGGTCCACCTAGCTAAAACTAAAGCAGTGTGATACAAAAGTCCTGCAATAAACAAATCCTCCGTTTGTGTAGGATCATTCTGGAGGATGTGGTGCTGTTGAACTGCATTGCATTACACGAAGAGGTGTTTCTTTTATTTAGGCTACACTCATTGATATAAATCGGGTGGACAAAATACTTGAAACACCTGTCATTATAACACATTGTAATTATATGTATTGGTTTTAGCTACGTGTACCTAGCAACGCGTGTCCAACATTGCAGCGAAGGTTGTTCAACAGTTGAAAAATATACTTTTCACTACTTTCTGGTGGACAAACTGTCGAATGATGACACAGTATTGAAACTTCAGTTTCTTGTAATTTGTTGGCTGACGTATACGCTGATACCGATCGATCTATCAGCCTGGATGATTTATTGGTCAATCTTTAGTGGAGGTGGCTGATATTTTGCTTTGGGCTACTATCTATCTATCTATTTGCTTTATGTCACTACTTGTCACTGATCTGTGATAAGCCAATAATATTTGCCAGCTAAAATATTTACTAAAACTCGTTAACCAAATAAATGCAGCATATTGTAAGAAATCGGATATAATATTTGACTGCATTGTTTATGCCAAACGTGAAGGCATCTGTGAAATGTGCCTGGTTGTGCTGCTCACACCGTGAAACCTAAATTGTAGAAGTTACTGAACCAAATATCTGCAGCTTCTGTCGCTGCGGCTGCTGCTTTCTCGGTGCCGTGTCACTTGAGATCTGATTCTTGTGTATCTGGGAATTGCTGGACCTTTTTTCAGAGTGTCTGAGCGCCGACATTCCTGGAAAGCCAAAATGAATATTGAGATTCAGAATGAATGTGAGCCATGCAGTTACAGAGCAGGTGCTGCCTCTGAGTCTCTGTAAATCATGCGAACTATCCCACCACCATGTGTTTCCCTCTCTTTAAAGGAGGTACAAATGACAGGCCACAAAAGGGTCTTGGCACTGGTAGTCTGGAATTAGGAAGGGTCTGTTTGCAAATTTAACCTAGTAAATGTGTAAGTTTATAATTGATTATCCATTTTTACTGTTCCTTTGAACAACCAGCAGATGGCAGTAGAAGTGCATTGACAAGATATTTGATCTTTGAATTGTCTCAGTTTATTGTTGGCATGTAAGAAAACAGACGGTCATCAGCAGTCGGATATCAAGTCATAAGAGTCAAGTCACCATCATGAAAGTGAGACGTCTTGCAATTTGGCCCACAAACAATTTCTGAAACCACAAATCATTGACAGAGCTGAACAGTGAACAAGACTCTTTTGACTAATGCAAAAATGTGTTGGTTCCTAACAGCGTGTAAGTAAACTGATAAGGACTGCAACTAATTAATATTTTCATTGTTGGTCAGTCTGTCAATTACCATAAAATGCAATAAAATAGTAAAAGAAAATAAATAAATCCAATCACGAGTCCAGATTAGATGGCGGTGTCTTCAAAGTGCTTGTTTGGTCCAAAAATGTTCAATTTACTATCATATAACAAAATCAGAAAATCTTCATATCTGAGGACCTGGAACCGGCAATTTATTTCTTTAAAAATGTGCATGATTAATCAATTACCAAAATTGTAGCCAGTTATTTTTTTGACGATTAACTAATTGATTAATCAACTAATCGTTTCAACTGTAAAACTGAGATTACAGCTTAAGCATTGTTGCTCATACGTTTCTCCTGGGCCCTCGATCTTTGTCATACTGTCTTTTTATTATAGTAGTAGAGCTCTTGTAATGGGACACGTAATGTTTCAGTCAGCTTGCCACCCCCACCCATTTATTAGGACACTGATAAGAGGGTCAAGTGAAGTGTAATGTCTCAGTATCTTTGTCATTGTTGTTGACACAGTTTCAGACGGGAGCACTGAGTTATATGATACTGACTCAAGGTTCCAGCCCTCTCTCTGTATGTGGCCACTCCTCTTCAGCAGGCAGTGCTTTCTTAGTGGGCAAGTCTCTCATTCCTGTCCAGACTCTACACAGCTCGGGTTCTGTGCATTTCCATTCAAGTCGGAAAGTTTTCACTCTTTGGATTTTGACAATTTTTCTATATTTCTCAGTAAGTAAGTAGATTTTCCATGCGTTGTCCAGTTGGAAGTGTTTCTTGTACTGTACTGTTTTTTTATTCATCCAGTGTCATCTGGGTGAATGTGGATTGATGTGGAATACCTGTCACTGTGTTTTTGAGAAATATTTCATATTGAGACGTTCATGCTTTTACACAGACTATATCACGCAGTGTGGTGTGATTGTTTTGTCTGTGGTACTTAAACTCACACTTGACTTGCAATAATGGGAAAATTATGCATCCCTGTTTTTTCTGTGTTTGATTTCCCTAAACCATTTCCAAAGAAATGTTAAAATGTGTATTTGTGTGTGTGTGTATGTGTAATAGGCTATTCAAACATTTAACTCTATAGGAAAATATAACACACGACACAGATAAAATATGAATATGTCAAACAAAACATTTGATTAGAAAAATCAATGTATTCTTAAACGAGTATTCCTGTTGTATTTTTTGACGGCACATCTACAGTGCATCAAACTACTTTAGTGTTTTCGGTTCCCTACCTTTAAAATGCGGCTCCGTCCATGTGCGGTGGAGGGATGAGAGCCTTCTGGTTTTTCAGGGGATTTCAGTGATTAGCACACCTTCAACTGGTGAGTGACAATCTGAAAACTCAAAACACTCCATGAAGGAAAACTGGATACCCCAGCTTTTGAAGTACAGCGTGTCTTTGTCTGTATTGTTAAATAAAATTACCTATTCTACATATAAAGTACTGTATTAGATCATCATATTTTTGGGCTTGATAAATCATTTAGCTGATATTTAGCTGACTACTTGACTAAAATGACCAAAACACTGAAGTCTGCATATATTTTGATAATTGAATAATTGATTTAAGTAATTTATCAATCAAAAATGGCAAATGCATGATAATTCCAGCCTTTTTACTGCTTTTCTCTGTGTTGTATTGTTGTAAATTTGGACTGTTGGTCAACTAAAAGAAAAAATCTGGTGCTTGAGTAGGATCGTGTCGACCCGCTGATCAACATTTCCTGCCCAATTTTATGTGGTAAAGTAGTTTTGTGGTAATTGAATGCCACCATTTCTGCAAAACCTAGCGAATGTTTGTTTATTTTTCAGTGTTCAGTTGAATTCAGCGCGGCAGGGTGTTATTTAAATGTGCTGTTTCGCCTTAATTTAGCAGACACAGCAGCCAGTTATCTGTGATTTGGAGGCGTGAACGCTCCGGTCCCAGTCATATGAGCTGTGTGGAGGATGTGTCATGTTCATGTTCAGGATACATTTTATGGATGTTGCAAGTTGCATCTCATGACTTCACCTCATCTAGTCTGTTCCTGAAAACGACTGCTGGGAGGCTTCCAACCGTTCGCCACATACCTGTGTTATCTTAGTTAATAATTTAACTTCCCAGTTTTCCCAGTTTTTATTTGATAGGCACCAGCCGAATATATGGCTCATGCGTCCTGGGCCTCTTATCTGAAGGAATGAGATAATGACAAGCTTATGACATCAGAGACTAACAAACGGGCAGTGACAGGAAACACCATAGACATGGCAACATGTATGTGTACTCATGCTGTGGGAGACTATGACTACACCTGACTGTAGGGTCAAGAAGGCAAGTCACACCTGAATCACTGAAGCAACAGCTCACGAGATGAAGTAATGGGCAGTCTTTGGGAAGCTTGTGTTTATGCTGTTTGGCTTTAGATTTGGTTTTGGATTAGACTACTCATTTGTTGCTTTTGTCTGTAGCCCAATGACTAGTTGCTTGTAAGCTCATTTTATAATCAGGTGTGTTTTTAGGTTTCCCGACCTCTGAATGGACTCCCAAGAGGCTGCAGGCTTAAACACCGTGCAAGCTGTATACTTTTATACTTTATTTATAATAAAGCTGACTTTTTTTTTTGAGATAGCTGATGATTTCTGATTGAAAGGTTTGTCTTTATCAACAAACAAGTGTTTCATCCGTCTTTTGTTTGTTTTTCCGCGACACTTTCTGAATGTGAAACTCTGTGAAAAATGGGATGGGTGCTAAAACAGAAATCATACTTTTCAGGAAATGGTGAGCATCGACATTATTGACTGAAGAACAGCAACAGGAAGTACATCTACTGACATGGAGGGAAACGGAGAGATCAGTGACACTGACAGCGGCATCATCCTTCATTCAGGTAAAATATTTAGTGTATTTACAATATTTTTTTAATCTGTAGAAGCACAACTGTCTAAGTCATAAACATTCTGTGTTAAATGAAGGAATCCACATTCATGCAGTATTTTAAGGCCTTTAATGTAGCACACACTAATGCCACTGCAACATAATAATTATGTTTGATGGTCTAGGCTACTCCTTCATTCATTGTGTCTCAGGATGCCTTGTTTCAGAAGTATGAACAACTGATTATCAAAATGTTCTTTGACTTTACGCTTGATGTTAATATCGACAAATTTGTGTGAGACCCTTATTTCGCACCCTTGATTTAAATTACACAGTGATTTAAAAAGCAAAGCACCAAGCTCCTTTAGCTAGTATTTGCTGGAGGCCCAAATCATTGTTGAAGCTAAGTACACGCCTTAGTCCAATTTATGGTAATCTTATCGCAGCGCCTGCTTTCAAATCACCTCACCTACAAGACAAAAAAATTGTTAAAAGGCATAAATGTATAAAGAAAGTAAGGGACCACAGACCAGAGGTCCGTACCTTTTACAGTAACATGCCTACATCAACTATCATGACTAAAATGGCTTATTGACTCATTCAGGCCTGATAATCTGTCATGTGACGGAGCTGTTATTCCTTCCTCTAACTGATCAACAACTGCCTCTTTTATTGTAATACCATTATTGAATCTGTCACGCTTGTGGCTTCACCCAATATTTAGCAAAATTACATCCTTTCGGAGAATAACACAATTATAGCAGATTACATGGAGTTAACAACTACTTATTCCTAAATCATCCCACTTTAGCACACACCAGATTTCATTGTTTTAGGCAGTTTTCCAGACAGTTGAAAACAAGCAAACCTCATCTATTTTATTAAAGAAAAACAAGTTGTCAGGTGAAAACTCGGCTTGGAATAAATGGACTAAAATGCATGTGGTCCATTGTGACTCGGTGCCAGATTAGTCGCTGTGTGCTGCACAACATGGAGGACGCAATGCAAAAAATCCAGATTAGTTGTCATTGCGCTCCTATAACACTGTCCGACTCACGATGGACAGTTTATAAAAAATGATCAAAACTGATGCTGTAGAATCAGATTTTTTAAATTTTGTTTATTTCACGCATTCTTCTTCCTCGTCAAAACCTTGCGCCTACATTACCCATAATGCAACGCGACCACTAACAATTCTGTCAGACATTCAGGTGTGTTATGCTAGTAGTAGTAGGGTTAGCGTCTATTGAGGCAGTTTTTCAGACTTTGCAAAGCTCCCTCTGGATCCACAAATGGCTTTATGCAACTATTTTCACATCCCCCTAAAACCTGTAAACAGACTTTGATGTGAAGTTCCCCTGGATATTTTTCAGGAGGAAATTCAGCCCTTTTGGCCATTTAACAGATTAGTGAATATTATAGCTGAAACAATTCATTCTATTAAGTCTATTAATTGATTATTTGATTGACAGGAAATCAACGGGCAATCATTTTGGTAATCAATTAATCATTTGTCTTTTTTCTTTAAGCAAAAACAAAAAAAGTCTTCTGTGATATTAAACTGTATGTAATTGTATTGGACTGTTGATCAGACAGAACAAGCAGTTTGAATACGTCATTTTGGGTTTTGCAAAATGTAGTTACATTTAGATTTCACAGGTGCAACTTGAATGAATATGTTTCTTTTTGTATTGTGTAAGTCAATCCATATTTTTGGGTTGCCACAGTCAACTTCGTTGAAGGAGATTTACACAAGATTAGGTCATTACATCATTCCCACATGGTAACAATACCACAGAATCAACAGGAAACTTGTTTTTGCTTCGCCCAGCAGTTTCTGTTGATTAGTTCTGGCCTTTCTGACATTCCTTGCATCTTAATTGAGCCACGTGATGTCTCCTCTATACATTGAAAAGGGGGATTGTCGCTCGAGGAAGAGGAATTCTTCGCCCTATTGTAGTGCTGTCACACTTCTTTCCTGTCGCACCTCAGACGTTTGTCAGTACCTGCAGGGATTCTGTTAATAATCTCTGAAGGTATGCGGTGCTCAATGCATTTTGCCTGAAGCCACTCCCACAGCCCCGAGACTAATCTTAATGTCATTAGTCACCAAGGCTACAGACAGCACCAGTCAAACACTCACACATTGTTTATTGTTACCAAGATCCTGCCACTCATTCTGCATGCCACCAATCAAAACAACGATAAAAACAAGAGGTACGTTGTGTTGAATGCAGCCACATATTGTCGCTGTGGGGCCAATTAATACTTAAACACCTTTCAGTATAGTTCAATGCAATTCAACAGCACCAAAACCAACAGCCTTCAAAATGACCACAGAGCTGAGTCAACATCTCTGCAACAATGTCAATAAATACTGAACATGATAAGCTCCATAAAAGGTAGGATTTGTTGCAGGGCTTCTGTATCGGATTGCGTAAGACTCGGATAGGTGTACCCTTTAAATTGCCCACTCTTTGTTTGTACTATGCATGTATAAATGCCTTTGTGTCCAAACTTTTGGTCCTTTAATCAATCAGTCAGTTGACAGAACATTCACCAATGACTGTTTCTATATTTTATAGATAAATGGTTAAAGTCAATTATCAAGTGAAAATAGTCGTAAATATTTGCTGGTTCACCTTCTGAGGATTTGCTGCTTTTCTTTGCCTTCTATCATTAATATCATAAATCACATACTATAGATTGAGCTAAAGAAGCTATTCAGTTTCATTCATTCATTCCTATTGGGTTCTGGGAACTTGTGAGTGGCAATTCTCATATTGTTACACTTATAGAATAAAGGATACTGAAAGTAATCCAAAGTTTCACTATGAGTCTCAGTTTGCTTTTTCTGATGTTTATTTCCCTTTGGAATGAAATGTGCCACTGCTTTAAGTTTTGCCTTTACTTGGTCATTTGTAACTTAAATTCCCATCACTCACTCACTTATGGTCTTGTGTTGAGTGCTGAATAGAAAATGTGTAACAGTCACACGAGTCCATTTGCTTCTTTTCTGTTGCATTTCGCAGGCTCTGACAGCCCAACGACACATACGAAGGATGTGGCCACACACACACGGGCCATGAAGCTCAAACACCAGGCTCTCCAAAACCGACTGGAGCTCTGCATTCTGGAGCTGAAGAAACTCTGCATCCGAGAAGCTGTAAGTAATAGCAATCTACAACCGTTTAAAAACAGGCTGTGTAAAAACAAGTAAAAAAGACATTGGAAACATGTCACAGAACAAATGAGTCACATAATCATGATAATACAAGTTCATTAAAATCTTACCCATGCAGCCATACTGCATATGATTCAGTGCCTGTTATAAAAGATTAAATAGGTGGGGCAGTTTAGCGCAGGATGTTTGATGACACAATTACAAATGAACCTGCAAGAGCAGGTTAGATGTGTTCGGCCGTGTCCGCACTAATGTGGATGAATTGGAGAACCAGCAGATTAATGCTTGGTTATGGGACAGTCACTGGGGTTTACAAAGATCGAACTTCAGTGGTTCAAAAACACTTACATGGATGTCCAAAAACATTGATGCAAAACTTGCTTTAGCTTCACCATGGCCTTAATGTCACAGTGGTTAACTCCAGTCATGAACTCCACAGGAACAAAAGGTCTTTTAATCCCCTTGTGACGTTATTATTTTGGCTCTTACCACCAAGCAGAATACGAACATCATCCCTTTCCTTTCAGACGCATTGTGTAGTGAAGTCAGACCACGCAATGTGGCCGCGGTGAGGTTTTTTGTATGTATCATAGCTTTTGAAGAGGTATCCTGGTGGTTCAGTTGGCCAAAGTAATTTCAGTGTTCCCATAACTGAACTGCAGCATGAGACTTTTGTCACATGTCACTTCTTCTTTTTCATTATTTTCTGCCTCTTTCTTCTTCTCTCAGCACTGAGTTATCAAATAAAGACAAAAAGTTGCCACATTAAGTTATTTCAAAACTGGACACATACTCCTTTGGGAGTACGTGTGCCATGCGTCGTTGCTCCAGGGTAAAATCCCAGGACTGATCATTCTTTCCTGTTGACACTGGGGCTTGGCACTCCTGTTGGGGCATGCTTAGGTGAACTAATAAGAAGCATGATGCCTCTTTTGTCTATCAATGACAGAACAAGTAATCTCATTGGCCGTTCTTACGCTTTTGTCTGTCTGCAAAGGTGGCTGGCTAAGAGTGACTCAAAGTAACAGCGATTTTATGACTGTTCTTTAATGAAGTCACTAACAGTGCACGGTCGTGCGCTGTGCTCGGTTTGGACTCCGATACTCGATCCAGTGGGAAAGTGAGACCCAAAGAATGTGTTGTGAGATGAAATCTCTGCAAACGCAGAATTGTGCAACAGATTCCTTGAACCTATATGCCTCAACACGTAAGGAGAGCGGAATAAGATACTTGTACATGATTTCAAAACTGTCACGGTTAAATAAAGATATGTCTTTATTTGAACAAACCAAAAGGATATGTGAGCTTTTGAAAATATATCTTTATTTATGAACCAAGCCAGGAGCTGTATTCAGAAAAATAAACTTCTAGTCATGTTCAAATGTTGCTTTGTGGACTGCTGGATTTGTGATATTCTGTGTGTCATTTAGGAGTTGACAGGCCGGCTGTCAGATGATTACCCTCTGCTGCCAGGGGAGAAGCCTCCACAGATTCACAGACGAGTTGGAGCTGCGTTTAAACTGGACGAACAGAGCTTCCCCCGAGGAGCAGAGGTATGAGCAGCATTTAGAGACTGCAGGATATACATACAATACAGACATGCAATGTTTCACCAGTCACACTGTTGTCTGTCTCTTGTCTCTTGTGACTTACAGGAGTCAGAACTGAGTTTAGTGGATGCTCAGTTAGCACTTCAAATGAAGATATTTCAGGCGGCGCGCAAGCTCTGTGAGGAGGATCACTCGAGTAAGGCTGTCAAAAAGAGCCGGTTACAGCAGTGCAGGAGAGAGGAGAAAAAACTCAAACGGCTACAAGAGACAGCCTTTCAGCTGCAACTGGAGCACGGCCGATCATCACCACTCCCTGCTTTTAATATTGTGCAACAAGGTGAGAGTCAGGGTTAGACTAGAAGATAGTTTGCTGTCAAATCCCTTTCACTTTTTGACTTATGCAAATTGAACAGTCCTTGGCTTTTCATAGATTTGTAGAAATGTATCATTTCATACTTACACATATATAAAAATGTTTTGCCTGTTTCTGTTTTTCAGATCTGGGTACATCTGATGACAGCTCTCTGTCTGATTCTGTAGTCCAAGATGAAGGTACAATTTAACTTGACCCAACTTCTACAAGTGGAAAAGCTGTTTTTATTATTTATTTTTATCTAGTGTTGATGAGAGTTTGAGGAGCAAAGCCAACTTGCAACACGACCACTTAAAACGTGGAAATGAAATAAAATATGTTTCTTCAAAGAATACATAAAGAAACTACGGAGGAGGTGCATATTTATCAACATGCAGTAACTCTCTGCAGGTATCAAACACACTATTTCTCTCTTTGGTTTTCCTCTAGAAGTGGCCAGCCAGTCGTCACAGCTGTCCTCAGGACTCCCCTATCCGGGAGAGACCGATCCTCCCCAGCCTCCCTTTGTATCCTCACAGTCCTTCACAGACGGCTCCTACACATCTCCATCTGTGGCTGCACAGCCCCTGCCGCTGACCCCCAGCCAGTCTCCCCACCCGAGCCTCGACTCTAAGCTGAGTTTAAACTCGAGCCCTGCATATGACCCTCCGCCCATCGAGCACTCCCCGTGGACAGAGTCCAGTCTCGACCAACCCTTCCAGAAGAGCAAGAAGTCTCGCTCCTCCAGCAAGAAAAGGTAACGCAGACCATCCATCATGATGCTTGTCCTGTTCATCAAGTTTTGGAAAAGCAAACAAGCATTATCAGTGATGTTCATGATTGTGCAACACTGCCATCTGCTTTTGCACCGATGCTACAGCAGTCAATGGGAAGAGCTAGCCTGGATTCTTTTTTTAAGTATCTCATGTTTTCAGAAATATAACTTACTGCCGCTCTTGTCTGTTCAGCAGTCCAGCCAAAACAGAATTGTTGCCACCGTTGGAGGCTTGCTTAGCGCAATCTGCTCTGCCAGTGCAACTCTCCCATCTGAGGCTCAGCCGCACCCAGTCCAACAGCACGCCTTCCACACCAGAGATGCGTGTGCACAGACAGCTCTCCCTCAGGTAGCCGCACCAGAAACACATCGACAGTGTGTGTGTCGACGTGTCAGCAGCACACCTGTGTTGAAAATAACTATACACATATACTTCTTTCTAAAAGTCAGACTGTGAAATGTACAGAGCATATTTGTTTTAATGTAACAGCATGTCTTGTGTGGCTTGCACAGGATATCCAACCCCGAGTCTTCATTTGAAAAGGACCGTGGTCGCAGCAGAGGTCCGAGGAGGCGACTGACAGAATACACGATAACTTTACCAGAGACTCCTCCCCCTGCGGTGAACTATGGAAAGCATGTGAGCTCTGAGGATAGCAACTCTGAACACTCGTTTACATCTTACAACAGCTCGCCGTGTCAGGAGTTGCCCTGTGATTCACCCAAACGGTATCAGTCGTCGTTCACGCACTCTAGCCCAGTTGGCAGCTATGGACCTCAAGCCTTCCCACGCACTGGCTTTTACTCTAACGCCAGGAACCAGTCCAGCCCCAGTTTTCAAAAAGCCTATTATAATGAAGACATGGTTTACCCACCTGATCTGGACTTGGCACGGGGCTATTACACCCAGCAGGCTCCCTGTCCTTCGAACAGATATGAGTATCGGTATAAAGACGCTGCTGTGCCCCACCAGAGAGCACAGAGGCCTCTACCTCCTGAAATCAGACTCTCCCCCTCCCCAACTCAGTGGGACCATCCACAGTACCGCTCCAATGGTCTCCCACAACAAGTAGTGAATGAACAGCTCAAGTCGTGGCACCGGCGCAGTCAGCTCAAAGCCCCCAGGTCCCATTCTCTTGACCGACAGGGAGCAGTCCGAGTTAAGAACACGTCGTTTCGGGAGTTGACCTGCCACCAAAACCAGAAGTACCATGAACAGGTGAGAAGACAAACATATTTTGTTTAATCTGTCAGTCAACATTACAAACAGTTTGTTGGCCAAAATCACTGCAACAAGTGGTCTCAAGTAATTAACTGACTTATTTGATTAGCAGTTAAAGGCAGGAATTTGTTTTTGCTTATCAGCCGACTACAATACATTTTCTCATCAAGTTTTCACAATGCAAAAGTGACTTTTTACATGAGAATCACAGCTTGTTACATGCCAAAGCTGCTGGAAAACAAAAGAAATATAGGATTAAGTGGTATTTTGGAAATTAGCCTGTTATGTTCATGCTGAGCTTCACGATAGACCTGATAGACTTTTCTCATGGCTTTTTAATATATAGTCAAAAACCAGCAGACACTGAAAAAAGAGGACACATTCAATTAAACAAAGTAACACTGAAGCAATAACTTTACATCTCTGCTCAGCTTAAGGCTGTTATAAAAAAAACTTAAGTCAGCCCACATTTATCTTTTCTCAAGATATTGTACAAGAGATTTCTGCCACGTGGACAGTTCTTCAGTAGGTGTGAAAATGACATTGATTTAAAATACAGAGATAACAAACATGTAAACTGTATTATTATTATTTGAATTTTCGTATTTAGGACGACATATTTAGATTTCTGTTAATTGCTTCAATCTATTCAGACACACAGACACCTCAGCCCGATTTCATTCAGGTTTTAAATGCCAGGACGTTTCTAGAAGGTCGTTGAGGAAGTCCAACTGCATAAAGCAGAAATTCTTTTATTTATTTATTTATTTTTACAATAAGGGCAAACTGCAGAATATACCAGGGAAAGTGAAGATTTGTGTAGGTTGTTGTTGTTCACTGATATTAAATTTAAATTTAGACCTGAAGTCCTGAATAGTCAGTACCCACAGCAGAATGACAAACTCATGCTACAGAAGACCGGAAACTAAACACCAAAACTTCAGACTTTTTGTGAGAATCAGAATAAGCTGCGGATACATTTGCATACTACCAAATTAAATGTTTGTAATTATATATATATTCACATGTTAATTGTGGTTCTAAAAGTATCTTTTTTTGTTGTTGCAAACTTTCAGGTTATCCAAAGACAAGCTCTCCAAAGAGCTGCAGATGACACTCAAGGGCACTGGGTTGTAGACGATGGTTCTCACTTTGTAAGTCAAGTGTAAACCAATACCACCTGAACATGGACTTCAAACTGAACACGTTAACTCCAGAGGCTGCAACCACATTAATTCCCAATTAACCAAAGTGAAGCAGGCAGAAAATCAAGTGGGATTAACGGATTCTGCCCATAAAGAATTACTTTTGTCATGATTCCTAATTACCAGCAAGTATTTGGGCATACAGAGGGAGGGTGAAAACAACTGGAACATCTTACATTATAACGCAGTCTAGTACAACAGTAACACAAACTATGACCTCCAGAGTTACTATAGAGTATAAGTATCTGACATCTCTCTGATTCAGTCACAGTAAAGCTGATTGCAGGGCAGTTGTATTGGATTTGGAGCACAGCTGTAAAGTGTACCTGTTGTTTTTGTCCACTCTCTGTATGTTGTTTTGTACTAACGGTTACAAATGAAGCATTGAACTGAATGCTTGTAAAATGTTGTGGATTGAAAAGGGATAAATACTCTTTATTAGTGAGGACTGTTTTAAACGAGGTGATGCCATAAATCTGCTGCCACCTCAAAACTGGTTATAAAGTCTCTCAAAAAATAGATATTATCATCATCACAGAGTTTCTGTGTCATTAAATACAGGGTTATTTTGATATGCGGAGCAATTATTAATGAAATAAATGTCAATTGGCCGCAAAGTCGTTGGAGATGGCAACACAAAAATATCCACCAAAATTGCACATTGTAGCTAGATCATAACAAATGGGAATGTTTTTTAAATCACTTTTCTTACAATTAAACCATTGATGAAGTTAATCTCAGATTAATTATGATTTATTGGGGGGAGTCACACGTAAAGCTGTCTTAGGTACTTGATTATACAACATAGTGCTCCATTACATGTGGCTATATGTAGCCAAAAAACACACATTTGTGAATATGAGTTACCTTTTTGCAGTTTGGTAGATGGGGAATAGTGCTCATTTTAACCTAGCGGTGTGAAGTAAATGAATTCATTGTAAAATAATGTAAATGTCCTTTTTTAACTACTTCTGTGTATAATGTTGCCTTGATAAGGTCACCATGTTAATGAACTTGAGCTGCTTAATTTTAAGATTTTTTAAAATGTGTCTTGTTTTTATACTGACATGACGTGTTTGTGGCTGTGCCAGTTAACTTGAATTATTAACAGACTTAATCAACTGCTTGAAACTAGAGATTAACTTACTGACCTAACATAAAGTAGCACATTAAGACAAGAGCAGAGTCTTGATGCCTGGCAGCTATTAATGTGTTAGATTGGAATTTAAATGTATTGAGCTTTAACTGAATCTGTAACAGTGTCTGTGTTGGTGCACAACTGTTTGATCACTAACAGTTTTAACTCTTGCTATGAAATCTATTTGAAACATTGCCAATATTTGATGCTATATCATTTAAGAATGAGAGCAATCAATTACTCCAAATTCAACTACAGCTACATGCTGTCTGGTCTCTCGCAGTGATCTATTTATGTGTTAATTTATTGTGATTTGCCCCATTGGACCCATGGAAAGTCAGACTTGAAATAAAAGAAGACATGGACCTGAGTTTGCTAACTCCAGCAGCAGTAAAGACTGTCTAGTGTGTATAAAAACAAACAAAGAAACAGAAGAAAAACAATCATGTTACCTTTTGTGTCTCTTTTTTACTGTCTTTTTTATTTATCAGTCAGTAGTTTAAGTGGACTTAATAATGTTGCTGTAAATTTGTGAAAATGTTTTCCCTGTGGAAGAAAATAAAGAGTAATGTTTGCATAGTGTTGAGTTCTTGCATTATGTGCCATTATTCCAATGTCAGAGCTCTTGTATAGGCCTTTTTCACATAAGACATTGGTTAAAAACATTGTTTATGCTCCGTTTTAATATTGGCATCTCTGCCTGGTTTTGCAATGTGTGCCCACCTGAGAGGTGTGTACTTTTTTTTCAGTTTTTTAAAGGCTTAATGGAAGTAAGGCAATTAGTTATGTAATGAGTTGTTTTGGAGAACCTGTTAACCCCTCTGAGATGCAACAGACACAAACACAAGTGAGTCTCTGATTCTACCCACTGTTTTGTATGTCGGAGGTACCAGATGTGCGAGTGTATTGACCTTACTTCAGAAAACCACCACCATGCCCGGGGTTGTATCTAATGTCAGTGAAGATAGATGCTTTTTTTCCAGAAAATTGCACAAGTGTAAGTTTATTATCGGAGCAGCCATCTGTCATGACAGGCTGTGAGAAGAGAGGCTTTTATCCAACCCCCATGTGGTTTTCTCATTCTCTGCTTTCTTGACCCCCATGTGTCAGCCTCTCAGTTTTTGTGTACTTTCACTGTGAATTAAATCCCCAAGCCACTTACTGCATTGAGAAGTTAACATAGTACAGTACAGTATTTCTGACCACATCGCATTTCAAATAGATTTGATGAAGACATCTGATAATGGCACAAATTCTAGACGTTATTGGATGAATTTTGTTGGAGCAAACAGAGTTAAAGTGGAGCTTGGCTGATTTGAATAATGGGAAAGTCCAGGGTGCCTTGATTCAAGATTGGATTAAGTGGAGCTTTAACACACCAGCTGGGTTAGTTTGATTACAATATTAACAGTCTCATCATTATTTTAGTTAAGTACTTGAAGGCTTTTGTTTTGAAGGTAATGGGCAGCTTGGGAACAGGAGGTGAATCTACTGTATGGGTATGCAGGAATATGACCAGCAGGCACCAGGAAGGGTTCATGGCTTTTTACTAGGGCAAGCCAAAATGGTTAAATAAACCACCAGGATGCTTGCCTGGACAACAGACTTTTTCCCCCTGCATAAGATTAGTTTGTTGGGGGCATCAGTGATCGTTTGATTTGAGTTTTTTTGTTTTGTATGTTGTTTTCGTTTTTTGGTTAAACCGCCATTACGCATTTTAGGTAATCTTCCCAAGAGACACTATAGTAAATGCATTTTGATATGATTAAGATATGTAAATACGGAAATATTTGCATGTTGTAAATCCTTTTTTAAATGCATAAAGTAAATGTAAACAAATTAAAAGCGTTTCTGATGAAAGTATGTAAAGGTGTTTGTTTTTTTTCGCGTAAGTAGGTGCTTTTATTTTGATAAAAGGGCAGGAATTAGGTTTACGGAAGAGATTTCAACTTCCGGAAAGGATTGTGTTTCGCATATCGATAAATAATTCACCTTCCTGGTTTGAAGACTACCTTGTCAGGTAGTTTATGTCCATTTGATTAAATTGCTATAGCAGATACCGGTACATTGTGCTATTTATGTAGCGTTATATGTTAGTGTCGTCGTAAAGACTATTGTCTTCGTGCTAGCAAGTTAATTCACAGAACAGAGCCGCCCGCTCGGCTGGTTAGCGACGGCTCAGTGCTAGCTAAAAGGTAACATTAGCAAGCTGATAAATTAGCGATCCGTGACCTGCTAACTTAGAAACGTGTCAGTGCTCGTTAAATTATAATTCAGCTCCTCGCTATCGAGGGCACCAAACCGAGGAGGTGCGAGCTTACGTCAAGTCGTCCGTATGTTGCGGTTGTTTACATTAGATACTCCATGTTCCGTCTGACGCCGTGCTAATCAACATCCGTGTGGCTTTGTTCAGCACTAACTTGGCTAAACGTTTTGTTTGAGCCTCAGCTCTGTATCAGGTGTCCGTATTCTGCCTTATATCAGGAGTATTGTCCTTCTGTTATTGTCGACCGATTATTTTGGCTGGTGACAAAGGTGTAAATAAGTTTAGCCGCCCCTTTGTTCTCTTGTGAATATTTGATCGATTGATTCCACCGGAGATCCAGATTTATCATCAGCCATTTTAAATTAGGAGTTAGATAAATGTTAACCTTACAATAGTATATGTAGGCAGGTTAATTAACGTCCGACCATCTGGCAAAATTTATAAGCTATATATAAAATAAAAAAAACATAACAATTTACCTTTAAAAAATACTCTGGGTTTTCACTTTATTTAGATCTGATCCTCTTTCAGAACCAGGTTTAGGTAAAAAACAAAAAAATCCCTAATCTGCAGCTTTTGTAAAAATGCTCCACACTATTGGACGGAATTATCAGCAGAAATATATTAGTGAAACAATATCAGTATTTTCTCAATTATTGACCATTATATTGGTCAACAACATATTGTGCATATCCAGTTTTGTATTGCACACAACCTGTATTGTACTGTATTTACCAAATAGTAACAATCTGACCTACATAAAGATACAGTTTATTTTCCACCTCATGCCTGTATATAATAATAATCATTTTTATGTCTGCTTATCTTTGTTTACATCTGTCTATATTTGTGTCTTTCTGTAAATGTGTGCTCTGCAGTGCTGAGTATATTTGGAGCTGCTGAGGATTGGAGTCAAATATCTTGTGTATGTCACCATACGTAGTCGGTAAACTTGATTGTGATTCTGTTTGCTCAGGAGGAAATTAAGTCCATCTAAAGCCGAATACAGAGACTGTGAGTGGATCATCAGGCACTCTCCCTATGTCAGGCCGAAACGGGTCTGCAAGTGATGCAGACTGCCGGATCTCTGAGGACTGCCATGTCCCAGATGTTGAGCTGATGGAGCTGGGGCCACTGCTGGAGGAGGCAGGGGGGCGACAGGCAGCATCGAAAGGCGCCCATTCAGAGGTAGGGCTGAGAAACCGAAAATTCCCAGAGCAAAGTGGTTGTGGCTCAGTCACTTCAGTGTTCTGATCTTTTTAAAGGGAGCCGCGATGCTTGCTGATGAGGAAGAGGAGGATGATGAGGTGGGAGAGGTCCTGACCTTACCACTACAGGCTCACCATGCCATGGAGAAGATGGAGGAGTTTGTACACAAAGTAAAAACGTCTTCTCAATTAATAAACATAAAACGTATATGGACACCAATCCACATGAAGACTTGATACTTTCAGACTGATGCAGGGACCTAAAATAAACCTGTATGTGAAGTTCGTGTGAGCAGGTCGGCTCCCAACCTCAGCTTTAGTGTGAAGGGACGAACACAAGTTTCTTTAATAACAAGTATTCATATAGTTAGTATCAATTTAGAAGTTACTTCTGCTCTTTTCCATTTAGCACATCTCAATCTGACAGAGTTGATTTATGATTGTTAAATGTTGGCTTGTAAACTATAATATAAGAATATGGAAAATCTAATGGCATCACACAGCGTATGCCCCCTTTAGCCTCATGATGAACCAGCAGATGTTGCGTCAGCCACGTTAAATGAGCTGAAACTCAACACCCTGTTGATCTGAAAGATGTATACCAGGGCTAGCTTAGCTAAGTTTAGCAGTGAGGTTAATGTTTCAGATCTACAACCATGGATTAACCTGTGACTGCTGTGTGTAGTTTGAGTGAGTTGTGTCCACGCCAGACATGCGAGGTGTGTGGTGTATAAGACACAGAAGTCACCACAAGAGACGGATGTCTCCAGGAAATGCTATTTTATTTGTCAGTAAAACAGCATTACAACACATAAATATTGAGAGAGACTCGAAATCATCTGGCCAATTTATTGTTACAACTACTCATAACAAACAATACATTGTCTTTTACTTAAATAAAAATGATCAGTGTTTCTGTTCTTTAGATATTTAAACAGCATGTAAAGTACAGTACTGTACTGTAATTGTCAGCCTCTCCGTTTGAGAGCCATACAGAAATTATAAATGTGTGTCTGTGAGTGAAAGCTATTATTGTCTTTCAGGTTTGGGAGGGGCGCTGGAGGGTCATCCCTTTTCACGTCCTGCCTGAGTGGCTAAAGGACAACGATTACCTCCTGCATGGACATCGACCCCCTATGCCCTCCTTTCGGGCCTGCTTTGGAAGCATTTTCAGAATTCACACTGAGACAGGAAACATCTGGACTCACCTGTTAGGTGAGAGTAAAAAGCCTTGTGTTACATTTCTAAAATTGTTGAACATAGGGTTTTAGCAGCAGATTCTAATTTTGTTTACAACCAGACTTGTTAATTTAAATTTATTTTTAACTGTGTTACTCTGGTTGCCTCTGTTCTTATCAGCTATTATTAAAACGGGCCTGTTTTTTCCCCTCAGGGCTGATCTTATTCATTTGTCTGGGCACGTTAACCATGCTGCGGCCCAACATGTATTTTATGGCTCCGCTGCAAGAGAAAGTGGTGTTTGGGATGTTCTTCCTGGGAGCTGTGCTCTGCCTCAGCTTCTCCTGGCTTTTTCATACTGTCTACTGCCACTCTGAGAAAGTGTCTCGCACCTTCTCCAAGTAAGGCCTCCTACTGTCATTGTTCTCACGTACTTCCTTCCTAAAGGAGTCATTTGTAATTGTCAGTCTTTTCCTATTTTAGACTTACTGCTCTTGGTGTAGGCAGGGTTTTCATTTCAGACATGTTTCTTCATACTTGACATGCTCGCCACCGAGACTTCAGTGCAAGTAAACTCAACTGCTCTGATGTGTAATTATTGTAGTAATCACTTAAAAGATAAATTGGCATAATCCATTGACGACACTATCTGTTCGTGTGTCAAATGTCCTTCTCCAGCTAAACCTGCCTGCACTTTGCATTGCAGCTCTGCCATTTTTGTGCAAATGTGGGTTAGTTGTGAATACTTTATATAGTGTTTACTGTATGCTAATGTGTCTATGTACCTTATGACCTACGTTAACAGTGAGTATAACATTTGTATAGACTTAAATGAACAGCTATTACCTTAGAGAAATATATGCATGTTTAGAAAAATTAGAAAACATCAGCTTTCTGTTATCCAGCAGGCCAAAGACCCACCTGTTGTCTCTATGTCACCTCCCCCCTTCAGGCTTGACTACTCGGGCATTGCCCTCCTGATCATGGGCTCCTTCGTGCCCTGGCTGTACTACTCGTTCTATTGTTCCCCTCAGCCTCGACTTATCTACCTCACCATTGTATGTGTCCTCGGCATCGCCGCCATTATAGTGGCCCAGTGGGACCGGTTCTCTACACCTCGTCACAGACCTACAAGAGCAGGTACTTACCAGTTGAGGATAATATGTGCTTTAGATGCTGCGTTTTCTCTGTAACTTTATGCAGCTGTTGGCTTTGGGTCCTAATTGTAGTTTTATCACATCTATAAATGTTTTTGCCTTTTTTTGGAGCAGTGGTGGTAATTTTCCTGCAGAAAAAACGGATAACATGCTGTGGTCGTGAAAGACTGTTAATCATATTAATTTTGTTTTCTTGTCTTGTAAGCCGTTACAAAGCCATTGGCTTTTTAAAAAGTCCACAAAGTAACTGAAGTCTAATTCTTCTCATAGGTGTGTTCATGGGTCTTGGGCTTAGCGGCATTGTTCCCACCATGCACTTCACCATCGAGGAAGGCTTTGTTAAGGCCACCACCGTCGGCCAGATGGGCTGGTTTTACCTGATGGGGGCCATGTATATCACTGGTGCTGGTCTGTATGCAGCCAGGATCCCTGAGCGCTATTTTCCTGGCAAGTGTGACATCTGGGTACGTATTTGATGTGTTTACATAACAGAACTTAAGAATGTAGCGCGTTTAGTTATGCAAACAGTTTAGCACAAAGTGCCCCCCCCCCAAAAAAAAGAAAATGGACAAATTATTATTTTATTCACCATAATAGAGAAGGAGAAATCTGCCATGTTTAGACATTTTTATTTGATTGTATTGATGATCACAATGCAATGCTTCACCTTTTGCTTCTTAGATAAGATAACAAGCAGCTTTCGATACATGGCCTTTAGCTTTTTTTCCTTTTTGTGTTTTTACACATTTGATTTATTGGGACATCATATTTACACAGAATCTGAAAGTACAATCATGTCCAATATGTTATGATCTTTTTCAATACTCAGTGTTTCGGACACATTTTGATCAGTATGAAAAAGATATGGAGGTTCAATACACAACCCTGGTGACCGTACACCTGTCAGTGGTGATTCAAAATAACAATCATTCACAAGACTGAAATCTGAAATTGCACGTTCCTATTGAGTACACAAGTGTTAGGGAATAAGGCTGAGTGAACAAGACTGACACTTATACATCTCTTTCACTCCCCTCTAGTTCCATTCTCACCAGATTTTTCATGTCCTGGTCGTGGCAGCAGCGTTCATCCATTTTTACGGGGTTTCCAACCTGCAGGAGTTCCGCTACGGCCTCGAGGGAGGATGCACAGATGACACTCTACTCTGAGAGGCCTGACTGTGACTTACTCATACTTTTCTTTAGAGTCCGGGGGGGGGGGG
>JAVQJL010063040.1:0-13914 GCA_036024295.1 Nannoperca obscura | reverse complement strand
CGAACAGAGTGGAGAGAGAGAGAGAGAGAGAGAGAGAGAGAGAGAGAGAGAGAGAGAGAGAGAGAGAGAGATGGGGTAGAGCAGAGGGTAGGAGCAGGAAAGCAAATCTGTCAGGGAGCAGCAAGTGCCTGCACCCTGCACCTTGTTTCTATAAATTGCAGCTGATAGGTCACTTGGCGTTTAGCACACAGTGTAACACTCAACCCCCCAACCAGGCCCCTACGACCCCTATCACATGTGGTCCTGAGATGGGACGCTGTCACTAGGCAGACACATTGTGATCTAGGTTAACCCCTGCCCCCAGGTTGTGACTTCTTCTATATTAACTCAGTCTTGATTATTACCCCCAACTGAAAATCCCCTTCATTTCAGCCGCATCAAATGAAAATTATAAATATGTTCTGGAAAATGCCGGCACTCTTTACATGCTTATTTTAAGAGTTTGTGTTAGCTGCAGACATATTCAAACCTGGTGAATTGTAATGTCAGTGACTTAATACTATAAAATCCCTATTCAAAATTAGCCACGTTGCCTGTTATGTCATGTTGGCATGATGCATTAGATGTTCAACTATGGAAATCCCTACTTTCATTTAAACGTGATCATTTTCCAGTGGGTGTGTATAAACTGAGTGGCAGTGGGACAAGGCCTGCCTATGCTAATTGTGCTTCAGGAAGTATAATTATATCCAGACTAAACACGAATTAAAGAGACAAATGTTGCAGCAGCACCTTGCAATCACACCACAAGTTAGAGCAAAAGATACACAGACTGTGCATGGGACACGACATGCAGCAGCAACAGGGTGCAGGAGCTCCATGGTGCCTTAGCAAAGGATTAGTGATCACAATGGCATGTGTTGATATGGAAATGACCCTGCTGTACAATAACCGCATAAGCTGATGCCAGGGTAAGTTAGAAAAAAAACACCACCTATGTGAGTGCATGTAGATGCAAGGTTTTATAACGACAGGTGGTATTTACAGGCTGAGTGCATTACATATAAGAGGTGGCACTAAACTTAACAGTTACACGTATGACATGCATCTGCTGTGTAATCAAATGAATTCACGAGCGCGCGGGACTGTCGAATGAGAAACACTTGAGCCAGCACGGTTCGCACTGCCAGGACACAGCGAGGGAGCCTTGTCTCCGTGAGTTATGAGTTATCTGGATTTCCTCTTGGACGGGAAATGAAAAGGATGGTGTCCCGCTGGGTGCTGGTTACAGTCGGTGCCAGCTTGTAAGATCACCTGTTGTTTAATAGGTAAAATATTTGGCCCTTCAGCCAAGTAATGTTCACCTCCGCCCAACACCGAAATTAAAGGCATCAGACAAGTGAACGCACGCACGATATTGAACTCAAATGGGATAAAAAAAAAATTAAAACAGGGTGGCAGTCAGCCAGAGTTCGGGAGTTGGCTAAATTGAGACTAAACGCCGTCTTCTCAGTGACGGTCAGTGTTAGTTTGAACCGCCAGCTTCAGCCGTCGACGGACGCGTCTTACCTCGTCCTCTTTTTCGTTTCTGAAACACAAACACGCCGCTCTTCTCTTGAACCCTTCGCCGTCGTACGTCCTGGTCTGGTTGGGCTTAAACTTCATCATTTAGGTTGCCAGTCGTCGAGTGCCAGGAAACGTTTAAAAAAAAAAGTGTTGGAGGGAAAAGCGAGAATTTAGATTCAACCAGACCCTGAAGAAAGTAGCTTCGGCCGTCCGAGAGCAGGAGCAGCGTGTCCCGCCGAAATGTTCCAAACGTACGCTTCTTCAGAGAGTCCCAGTTACAAAGTAAGAACTCGGTTCATCCATTCCTGGGCAATGTCAGACCGCGTCTGGTCGTATATTATAGTGACCATGGTGGTTTAGTGCCGCTGTCAACATCGCTCAACATCTGTGGTCGGCTAGCAGCTGACCTGGGAGCTGCGCAACACGCTGCCCGTCAGCTCCAGTGTTACACACAGCGGTGCGTTCATCATTAACACGTCGACTGATAAACCAAACATGGATCAAGTGTCTCCACATAGGTCGCAGCTCCGCGAGGACGTGGTTTCAAGCCCCGTGATCACCAGAAGAGTGATACCTTTTCCCAGAATTACGAATGCTGCTTTCAGGTGCCGCTCTTGAGATCTTCAACCCAGAACCACGGTGCTTCGAGCCTCTTCGTGTGAGATACTAACAAAGCAAACCATTTGAAACTGATAGTTTGTGATGAGGGGGTTTATTTCAGACATTATATTATTTAAGATTCTATTTCTTTAATCAGTTCAGTGCAGCAGGTGGTAACACTCGCTGTACTGCTTATTTACAGCAGCATGCCTCTCGTAGTGAAGTAATGTAACTCAGGGCTTCCCTCTGGTGGATGTGGACTGTCTTCAAACCGCAAGATGTGTTCAAAGGTGTAAATGTTCAGAGGTGTTTGAAAATGACAACGATGATGACGATTAGGTGGATGTGTATTCTACATTGTAGACTGTGTACAACATCAGGACAAAGACATTACAAACTGTAGGACACTCATATCAGGCAGCAACCAGAATAAGAAAGTGCTTTTAAAAAGGGAAGTCAAAAGTCTTGACTATGAAGTTATGAATGATCCTGACACACATCCAAAGCAGCACTATGGCTGACATGAGGATTTTTAGGCCTCACATTTAGAGAAGAGCATGAATTTGGCTTGATTTGCATTAAGGACTAAGTTAATAAGAGTATTTTTCAATGCATCATGGGAGAGTTGTAATTTCTTAAGGCTTGAAGTCAATAACGCAGTACATAATAGTATCATCTGTATAATCTGCCCTCAATGGAGCCCTGGGTAGATTATACTAAAGTACCCAACAGGAATTCAGAATGGGCCACCTCAACCCTCACACACTGACGAAATAATAGTCCACTGGGAAGTAAAAAACCTCTAATTAATGAAAAATGGGAATTTTATAATTACCAAAGGTGCGGTAATTCAACCTGTTTAATGTAAAGCAGAAAAATGAATGTTCAGTCCAAATTTAATGAAAACTCAGCATTCACACAATAAGCATGTTTTTTTGAATAGTATAAGCTAATTAATGTTAATGAATTATAATCTAATTGTTTACTTTTTTTAGAACCATACATGTACACAGTTTAGAATAAATAGTTAATTAAACAAATAATTTAGTGAAGTTACAACCTCAGTGGTTGAAAACGTGCATTTAATCATGTGCTGTCATCATCATAATCATAATCATTGTACCTGTAATGTTTTGCTACTTTATATTCCTATTTCACTATATTTGGGATTTAGAGATTGTACTTTTTCATGTGCCACTACATTTTTTTAAAACTACCATAGTTAGGTGTTAATTTTATAGAAAACATACGATGGATTCAGAACTGCGTTCAGCACGATCCTGCACACCCACAGAGGTGTTTTCACTTATTGTGGATGATTAGAGGATTCAAGATGAAGTTGAGGTGTAATCTGTCTGGTCTGTACGAGCCCACAGTTCTAAGAAAAGGTCTAATCCCACAAAATAAGTGGCCCACGGGTGAATACCTTCTTAAATAGCATGCTGTGGCTCCATGTTGAGCAGCTACAAAAAAAATACAACTAAATTTCTCCTTACATTTTAATGCATCAGTAATAATCTAATGTAATCTACAGTATATTGTATAATGAACAAATGGGGAAATCTTGCATAATGAATTCTTTATGTGGTAGTTCATTTGCTGATAATACCTCTGTGTGTCTGTAGTGCATTTTGAAGAGAGGACTTGTAACGGAGTACTTTTAAATCACTTGCTATCCCTTTTGAAATTATACTACATATATCAAAAGCAGTATTTGCAAAACGTGTCATACATGTGTCCAATCAAGAATTACACCCAGGCGACTATTTATTAATCAAGAGATTTTATTTACAGAACAAAAAAGTACGCAGGTGGACTGTTTCATAGCATTCTGCGAGCAGGAAAACATTTCCTGCCCAGATTAACAGGAAGAATGAATTTACAAACAGTGAACTGAATACAGACTTTTCAGCCAAAGACCAGTCATGACAACTAAGAGTCACAGCCTTCACTGATCTTTTGGAGTTTGATCCCATAACAACCTGCCATCTCTGGCCCTCAAACTGTCTTGGTGGAAAGAGGGGAAGGCAAAGATCAGTCCCACCCCACGCCCACCCATGTCATCAAACAACTGACAGCTCAAATATAACCACTACTTTGTGAAATAAATGCCATTAGAAGAAGTAAACCACTGAGTTCTGTAGTATTAGACCGTGATGACATAAAGCAGAGTGGTTGGTTTGGCAATCCCAAGATTCACATATCAAAGACTGGATATGGTAATAAATCATGTGTGCTAAAACTAAGGAAAGGTCCACAATGTTCACCCTTCCCTCCACACTCTCCTACAAACCTACAGTTTACACACAGTGGTTGAAGGAGTTAATGTGACAGTGGAAGGCTCAGTTTGGTTTTCAGTCATATTCTTGTTTGTCCTGCTGGGCCATCACAAAACTGTGGAATGCCTGCAGGTGAGTGTCTACATACAGTGAGCTAATAGCAGCTAGCTGCTTTTAATAAACAAACAGCGACATGGTAAACTTAAGTTAAAATAACTGTAAAAAGTATAAACTATGGACCACAGCTAGCCAGTCTCTCCGCCCCACCCATTCCACTGCTCTGAAACCCCCAAACCAACCCCAAAGAAAAGTTGGACGTAGGACACTCTGCCCCTAAACTTGCTTGTTTTAAAGCAGCAGTTGGCAAAAGCCTTCCAAAATCAATAGACACAGAAAGCCACGTGAGTAGATCTAAAGCCTCTGCCCATGCATTTGAACAGCAGTGAGTTAGGACAAAGACAAGTCATTTCATTAGTCAGCAGTTGTTTTTTTTCCTTTACAATATATTCATGTTTATAATATATATGTATATATGTTAGACTATGTCCTTTAAATGCAAATGAAGTCGGAAGAGGTCTTGGCAGAATTTGAGGACTTGTGTTCAAACTTGACTTCCACTTGTTAGGCTGCTCTATACTTCATTTTTGTTTCCAGCATAAAGCCTGGTCCATGACTTGGCTGTAAAATAATAAATAAATAAATAAAAAGAGTCATGTAAAATTTACCAATATGACATTTTGTTAAACAAAGCATGCATTAACAAGCGTTTATCGTAATGACCTACATATACAAACACCCCCACCACCACACACACACACACACACCAACAGAATGCCAAGCTCTGACAAATGTATTATTTTCTAATTACCCAATCAAAAATAAACATTGAATTAAATTAATATAAAAATAAAATAATTGAATAAGAATATTGGCAAAAGCAAACACAGTAGAGAGGCAACATAGAAGTAATGTAGAAAAGTTTTAAAAAGTCATAAAAAAAGCCAATGTGGTCATGAATTAAGCAAATTCATGTATTTATCAACAACCATATTTTTGTACAGTACAGTACAGTTTGAGTATAGTTTCCTTTGTTCTTATCTTATAGTTGCAGTGTTCATTAAACCAGCCATTGTCAAGCAGTGGGCCGGGGACCAATGGTGGGTCTCAGAGAGCCATCTAGTGGACCGGGGGGGCAGTGATACTAAATGCCAAATGGTGAGATTAAACTTTTTTTAAATGGTTTGGTAATTTACAAAGCTAGTTATTTACGGGTTTCACCAGGTGAAATATGGTCTAAACTTAAACGTATATTAAATGTCTTCAAATAGTCGGTGAAAAAACATTAAACTATGATCCCATTTTCAATGTCTTTTCAACGTCTACAAAATATTCAACAAAATTGCATTAAATAATATAAATAATTCTAGTTTCTAGAATGAGTACGGTACCAAATCCGCCTCAAAATGCTAGATAAATTGCAGTGAGGTTTTTCTTTGTATGTATGTGTATATTTAGGCTGGATATCCCTTTAATCCAAATGATGCACTAAGCAAAAGCTGGATGAAAAGTGTAATAAACTGGTTGAACCCAGTCAGATCATAGCTCTCACCTGTTTCTATGGCTTCAGCTTCATTGGACTTCCACTTCTCTGCAACGTCATTTGCTAGGGGATCATCAGGGTTGGGTGCACTTAGTAACGCCTGGATTGATAGCAGGACTGTACGAATCTGCAGAGCTGGCGACCATTTATCTGAAACAATGACAAACAGAGAGATTAATAAGACAGAAAAGCAGAGGGACAAACTGTCAGACATTGAAAACTGGGGGAAAAATAGTAAAGAAGAAGCACAAGAATAGTATATGTGTGAAGAGACAGTGGTGCAGAGGTAGTGGCATAAAGCTCCAGTTAGGGGTCAGTGTAACATAGACTTTTTTTGAGCAAGATGAACTTGGCAAATCTCTCACTTCATTCATGGGCCAAACATCACACGACACAATACAGGCTCTCTTACAGTACCAGCCTGACTCTACAGACCAACGACAGAACAGAAGTTAAAACACAATGTATACCACACATAGCTGGCCAAGCAGACGCTGGGACGTTCCAGAGTACCGACTTACCTTTCAAAATGTCTAGACATATTCTTCCCAACTTGTCTACATTAGGATGATATATTTTGGTCATGAAGCGCACTTTAGGAGCTGCCATGGGATATTCCTCTGGTAAAAACAGTTCAAGTTTAAATGTGCCCCCCTCAAAAGGTGAGTCCTGAGGTCCAGCAATGACCACATGAAAGTAGCGGGCGTTGCCTTCGTCTGGATCTGCCTTGATGCCTGGGACAGGCTCTGCAATCAAACGCTGAGTTTCCTGGTATAGAAAAAGACAGAAAGAAATGAACCATAAATTGGTGCCTCCATATTACCGGTCCATGCCACAAAGTGCTTTCTCTTTGCAAAATGCACTATGGTGCACTAAAATGTCACTATAGGGCCCCTTTCAGCCTGAGTGTGCATGTGCATGTTAGGAGGAAAGGCTTTTGAGCTCTATATTTCAGTTCCCAGTGAAATTTTGTGGCCTGAAAGAAGCAGACAGCCATCTTTTGATGTTTACTAAATAATTATTTCTTCACTTTATTATATGCGCCTTATTGGGTGAAACGTACTTAGGAATTGTTATTTATAACAGAGCCCATAACTACAAAGAAGTTGTGGGTCATTATGATTCTAACAGAGATAGCAGGCAGGAAGTGGACTGAAGACTCTCTGTGCAGTATGTAACTGTCTCCTAGAGGTGACACTGACTCAGCCACCGCACTGAAGGACACCATTACTTTCATTCCCATCAGCCACTGCAGCTATGCTTCTCCTGAACTCACAGTGTCAGCCAAGTGACCTACAGAAACACACACTTTCAGTGTGAAAGAGGAGCAGGTATTGGAGATGTAGTGCAGTATGCATGAGGCAGTGTGAGTGACACACCTGAGAGATGCCTTTAACAGGCAAACTATATTCAAGCTCACTGCAGTGCACATCATTATATAACCGCAGTGCTCTCGATTCTTTACTGTACATTAAGCATTCTCCAAACTGCAGCATTGATCAAACGATTATCCTACTATATGAGTCCCTTTGGTTATTGTCCTAATCTATAACCCTAGTATCCCCTAGTGTCTGTTTGAAATGCAAACTTGTGTGATGTAAACGCCTGACTGACTACAACAGAACAATGAATAAATAACAGTATAGCCAGCTATGTATGAAAAAACAACATCAAATACAGCTTGCCAACACCCTGCACTCTTTGTTTTTGACGTTCTTTTCCTGAACGCAATTGGGAGAGAGATTCCTGAAATGTTTCAGATAACCCACAGACAAAACCATGCAGTAAAAACACAGACGAGAGAGGGGCTCCCAGTCCCAGTCACACGCTCTGAGGGCTCAAGGGCTCGGTCCGCTAAGTACTGTTCCCAGCCCTCCCACCTTTTCCCACCAAGGCTAGTCTGCGGCCTGCTTACTCACCCACCTGTGCAACCTTCTCTTAGACGCCATTCATGTTCCTATAATGCTTTCTAAATTTCTAAGCACTGTTCCTATTACAAACCATTACCTGTAATTCCAGTAAATATGGTCAATTTTCACAAATACACAGAATGAATGACTTATTTATACACAAAATTAGAGTGAAGAAAATAAAGGAAGGGAAAATGTAAGTGGCTTCTGTAAGGCTTGTCTATTACCACCAAAGCTAAGCAGACTTAAAAAACCTTAAAAATATAAAAATTAAGAATGAATTATAGAAATGAGTGATATCTCAGGTTCACAAGTAGAACACTGGCCAGCTTTTCTGTGTTATCTATTAATTACTATTACTATTAATTAAATTAGTGGCTACTTGTCAGACGGTGAAAGCAGTTATAACACATCACCCTGGTCTTTGGGAACTTGAAAAAAACATTACTTCTGATCACAATAATATAATGTAACAACAACGCACGAGCAGTGTGCCAAGTAATAGAATAAATATGCAACTACAGTACAATCTATGACATTAGTTGAGAACATATAGTACATTTTCACTGAATACAATGGCTGTCAACTGTAACTCGTGGCTTTAGCCCTTAAGTAGTGTAATGATGGGTTTGCATTTGGGAGGTGCAGAGAAGAGACGACAAGGGACTGGCAGCTGTCAAGCGACAGTGACAACGCTGTACCATACAGTTCAACCCAGGGGATGTACCTCCCTCAATAGCATCTTTAGTATGCTGAGCAAACCCTCTTTGCTTAGATGACTAACATCAATGCACTGGAAGTGATTTCTGATCAAATAATCAAATGTATCATCCATACTACATTGTAAGGTAGTTAGAACGTTTCCACATTTATGACAAAGTTATGGTACTAACGCTAATTTATGAACTTCACTAAACTAAAAGGCGAAACAGAGTTAGAAGAAAGGGTTACAAGAGGCAAACATCCCATTCTAAGTGAGTTTATGCTTAAAGTATAATAATGCTGTGATAATCAGGCTGACGGGCTCGCGTCAGCTTGTTAAGTGTTCCCGTTATTATCATTCAACATAGCTAACAAACTAGCCGGGGTTAGCATAGTTAGCCAGCCATTCAGTCAGCACCACAAGCTGGTAAGTAGTAACTTGAAAACACCATTGTGCTTGAAAAGTATATTTAGAAAACATAACCCCGCCACACAGCACACTTATGGAACATCTTTACAAAGCGTTCATGTATTTGTATCCGTGTCTCTCGGTGTATCTGCGCACAAGAATGAAACGGAAGTTATTTTGGCTAACGTTAAACTAACGTTACGTTAAAACGCTAACGCTAAACGCTAACGTTAGTAACGGTATTGTGTGCTAACGTTAGCACACAATACCGTTAACCAGGGAGTCTATAACGTGTATGTAGAGTTTTAGCCGTGACAGAAAAGTCACATGTTCACCCACGCTGATGTTTAAAGTGTGAAACAATTACCTTGATGATCCTGCGGGGCAGTCCTGCCATTTTGTCTTAAATGCGGGCTTTTAGCTCTCAGTGCCTCCTCTCCGTCGTTGGCATTGACAGCAAACACACGTATTCCGGGTTGTTTGCGTCATGACAGCTGATGGAAGGACAATGTGATCTGATGTACAGTCAATGTTTAAGACACTTAGACATAAATGTATCAATATAAAGAATACATAATATACCAACAGATACTTAAGATTATGCTCCATAACCCCGCAACTTCTCATAGAAAGCACATTTTGAATATTCACTTCGACAGTAACTTCAACGTGTGTGTGAAATGCTGTATAATTTTATATTTTTTGCGTACCCCGGATCGTTTTTCATTATTTCCCTTTGAGCCTTAATAGCTTTGTATGAACCAAATAAAGCATGAGAGCAGACTGTGACCTCAGACACACTACAATATTATAGCATCAACTTTGCAACATTAAATTAGTGGTTACAACCATTTAACACATACATAATTAGACTTTTGGGGGATTTTTAGGATTATTTTAGAACAAATATTTATTTTCACCCAAGTATAATTTGAAAGATGGACTTTTATGGAGTATTTTTACGCTACAATATTTCTAACTTTAATGAAGAGTTTGAATGATTTTCCTACAACTGGTGAGTTGTCACTTTACCAACCACAATACTTTGTTTGTACCATTGCATCATGTCACAGCACCTGACAAGCAGAGCTCTAAAATAATATTGACTTTAATATTGAAGTGCATTATTTGGCAATTTCATTCATTTTCCACGTGCACTTTTCCAGAACCTGTTTATCTAAAAGTTTCTCTGAAGTTGAAGCTCCAAACTATGTGTGCCACAGTTACTCTACCTGATTAAGACAAAACAAAGCCTGAATTAGACTTAACACTTCCACTGGCCAATAGGGCTGTGCGGTACAGCTGCATTTTTATTTTTTTTACACTGCAGGCTGAATGGGAGCTATAGATTGGAGGGGGTTTGGAGCTCCTCCTCCTCACATATCTGTATGCACAAAAGCAGTGTCCCTTTGGGTGTCAGGCCTGGGACATGGGCATTAGCAGTGCCGCAAACCAAGAGAAACTTTATTTTTCATAAAAGCTGACTGAGAAGAAGAAATCCAGTATGCAAATTCTGTCCCAACATAGCCCAACAGGTGGGTTTGATATTTCTGTAATTGGTTACTCTATTGAGCATGAATTCTGTGTGCAGACAGTATAATAAGACGTTTATGTGTGATCTGTTTTTGATTTGTCTTGGCTGGAGTATAGTTACATTTCACTACAGAGTGATGAGTTCTGTCAAAATCATAGAATCTCTGATGTAGTTTATTGTATTCTCTCTTTTTTTACATTACTGTTACACAAACGTCCTAAGACTACAATATGGTACGCTGGAAATTGTTTGGAAATGTTAAAATCTTATATTGAAAAGTTAATTTCAACATAAAGGTCAGAGTATCTGACTCCCATGAAGCTATTCCTTTGCCAGCGCACTTATTTCCTAACACTGACCTTGGCTTTTCTGCCAGTTAAGAGCTAAATATCTCCCATTTGTGTTTTGTTTAAATGTGTATATTACAGGCAACAGGGGAAACAGCCAGGTGTAAAATCTGAGCCTATAACTACTGCTCATGTTTGTTGCCTTACAGGTGCAAGGTTTCCGCTCATTTAGTCGTGATCATGGAAGCTCTTCAGACCAATCTAAGCTCATGGGATTTTAAACTGATCTATTTCTGCACGTGTATGCAAACAATATAAATATCTTTATGGCTTTGTTTTAAGACATTTTCTATCTGAATCTGAATATGTCATGCTTTCTAATGTATGTAATGGTAAAAAGGATTCTTTAGGAATGTAAACAAATCAAGTCCCTAAAAAATATTTGAAAAGCTATAATTCCCATGAATATATTCTTGTAATATTAAGAACAGATTTCCAACAACTTATCCACACATCAAAGTAATGTTTCATTTACCCTTTGCAAAAGTATCTTTTAGCATTATGCCCTGCCCCACCTCACCAACCCTCCAAAATTTTCCATTGTTCAACACACAGAGGAACAGATCAACCAGCAGCTAATCTAGTCCATTCTCTCAGTGCACAGAGAGAACAGACAATATCAGCTACATTAGAGTGCTTGATTTGAGTGGCAAGTTCTATCTCGACAGGGCTCAGCCTGACTTCCTTATGAACTTGGAATATTTAATATTATGGTATTAGGGGTTAAGCTAAGTCTAATACACAAGACTCAATCTAAAAGGAGTATATTTTACTTCGATACTTAGTTCAAATGAAACAATGTCTACTTGTAACCCCTCATCACAGGATATGTGTTGTGAGCAGTTCAGCTTAACAATGATTTCTTTTCGATTTGTTTCATTTAAAGAATTTTACAAGAAAAAGAACAAAATTATAAAAAAGCTTTTTAAAAAGTTGAACATTTTCCCGGAAATGCTAATATTCGTTTCCTGGTGAGCTTTAGAGTTGCTGGCAGGTGGATTTTGTTGGTATGGACAAAACCAGGTTAACAGTTTTTCCCCTGTTTCCAGTCTTTGTACTAAGCTAAGCTAGCGTCTGTCCTTTTGGAGGTCTCAACTATGATGTTGGGTACTACAAGACTAGACTTTGTACATCAAACACATCTCAAATATCTTACTTCAGTGACGTATGTATCTGTACATGTAATTTGTGTGATTTTCTTTTTTAGCTCAGTGGAGTGCACACTGCTACCTGGCATGTGTGTTCATCATGACTGCGTGCTCTGGACCGGTTTCAGCCCTTCATGGCCCTCCAGTGACAACAGGTCTCCGCTCTGCTTTCTCTGCCACGCGAACCAACAGCGTAGTGGGAGGCAGGCAGAAGGCAGTGACCTTCAACAGGCTCCTGGTCAACATGGGAGGGGATTTCAATCCGGATAGTGGTCACTTCCGCTGCCGCATCCCTGGGGCTTACTATTTCTCCTTCTCCGTGGGGAAATTTCCAAAGAAAATGCTCTCTGTGATACTGGTAAAGAACGGAGAGGAGGTGCAGGCTATAGCGTATGATGACTACCGCAAAAAAGGAAGGAAAGTTCAAAGCCAAAGTGTCATGATCAGTTTGAAAGAAATGGACACAGTATGGCTGCTTTTACAGCAGAGTCCCCAGTATGCTTTGTACAGCAACGCTGGCCCTTACATCACCTTCTCTGGTTACCTCGTCTATCCTGACATCTCCCCAACCAGCTACATCACTAACCACCTGTCTCCATCAGGACTGTCCTACCCAAACTGCCCCCCTCAGGCTGAGCCATGGGCCAGAGGTCAAACCTCAGAGCAGCCGCGGTCTGCCTTCTCTGCGGCACGGACATCTACACTCATGGGTCAGAGTAGCAGGCAGCAGGACAAGCCACCTCTGACCTTTGATGTGGAATATCTTAACATCGGGGGGCATTTCAACAAAACTTCGGGCTTGTTCACCTGCCACTTCCCGGGTGCGTACTTCTTCGCCTTCACTGTGGGGAAACACCCTCGTAAGGCTGTTTCAGTGAAGCTGATGACCGGGAAGGGCGAGGTGCAAGCAATGGTGTTTGATGAGGACACATCAAAGAGGCGGGAGATGCAAAGTCAGAGCTTGCTGCTGCCTCTCCGCCGGGGCGACAGCGTGTGGTTGTACAGTCAGCAGGATGAGCGTTATGCTGTCTACAGCAACCAGGGGAGGTACACCACGTTTTCTGGCTTCCTGGTTTATCTTGAAGCAGAAACACTCCCACCTCCCACCACACCAGACAGAACTCACCACTAATGTCTTTACCCTTCATGGTCCTTTCTAAAGAATAGTTAAAAGTCTTGAATCTGTTGTCAGTATAGTATATGTACAACTTCTGCTTTGTTTGTTAACTTTGTTAACATTTTTTAACAGTAAATAATGTCATTCCAGGTATAACATTTGTTGCCAATATTACTCCACAAGATGGTGCTACGATCCAATTATACACTAACCAGTGTGCAACATGGTTACTTTTGTCCTAAAAGTGCAATTAGCTAACACATCATAAATACAAGAACTTCTTGACAATAAATAATAAGTAATAAAAATGGGGTGTTGGTTTACAGATAAATGTACTTTTATTTCCTTTAAATGTTTTGTATTTAGAAGTGTTAAAAAGCATTTTTATATGTAAAAACAATAATTGCATAGCAAGGAAAATTATGTAAATGATGTATAGTTCATTAACATTTACTTAATGTAAAAATTAGATTTAGAGATGCATCATGGTCATGTGAGTGGTAATTGTGAATTTATCTGTATCTGTATTTGTTTTGATGTTTTATATTTTCAGGAAATAAACCCCCCCGAAATAAATTAATACACTTCCATGAATTACAAAGGTGTTGTTTCTTCTGAGTCTAATGCTAATGATACATTGTGTTGCATTGAGTACAAGGTCAATTCACTGTCAGTTAAGTTTATGTTGTCTACGCTAAAATGTGTGGGGATGTTTATTACTCATATGTATATGAGTAATGAAGATCCCGACAGAACTGTGTG
>JAVQJL010063033.1:0-14892 GCA_036024295.1 Nannoperca obscura | reverse complement strand
AACCCTGCATTCTGAGAGCGCAGTGCTCTAGTAGGGTGATAAGGTACTATGAGCTCTTTGAGATATGATGGCGCCTGACCATTAAGCGCTTTGAATGTGAGGAGAAGGATTTTAAATTCTATTCTGCATTTTACAGGGAACCAGTGTAGAGAAGCTAATACTGGAGAAATATGATCCCTTTTCCTGGTTCTTGTCAGTAAACATGCTTCAGCATTCTGGATTAGTAAGTAGTTTGTCTGTGAGAAATGCATCTGTGGGGGCTGCCCAAATGTTGCGCAGTATACCACTACCCACTGTGTGGCTAAAAACTTATTTGGGGTAATTTGGTCACTAGTAGTTTTAACAGTAAGACATGTTACTACTTATAGCTATGAGAACATCTGATACTCTCTGCCTCTTTTAGCAGTCAGGTTGGGAAGTGGACTTTTAGTCAAAATGCATTCCCATAATTTAGGTACAGACAATGCAAATTCATTGTAATTGATATAAAATCTGAAATTAATAAAATTGATTCATATCAAGTCAGCTTTGAAATGTAGTGTATCGGCGTACTGCAAATGTATCTGTTATATCTGACAGGGATAGATATAAAACCCTCTTTACTCGCAGCAGCTCAATCTCCTTTAGCTTGCAGTATGCTATCACAGGCCACTAGCACTTCTAACAGCCAAAAGACACAGCTTGCTTGACACTATCTGCAGTCTCAGTGCAGTCAGCAGTGCCATCTGGAGTTTGAGTGTGGCTAGACAGGAGCAAAATCAGATTATGAATGATAGAGACCTGGCAGCCATGATGAATCGCCTGGTGAAAATAGTGTTTGATTGACATTTATTTGCCTGTGTATTTTGTAATAGTCAAATTTTAAGTGTACTGATCTAGTGATTTTTAATAAATATCAACAGGCCATAGAAATAACATATTTTATCATTGTTTGTGTGTGATGGCACAGCAGGACCTCATCTTAAACCTGTCTATCATCTTACAGTATACATTGTCACATTAAATGTTGGACAATTTAGATCACAAGATGATATACATTGTTCTCTTGGCATGAAAATGTTGATGACGATGCAGTTTTGAGAACAATTACTGCATCTTGTTAAATGCTGTACCGTGAACATAATAGGAGTCTGTTTGATCCTTGATGTAGCATAATTTATTAACGCCTGGTTATGTGACATTGTGTCTTTCAGACTGTGAACCTGAAGAAGTGGATGACTGGTCCCAAGAAGCAAGCAGCTCTCAATGTTCATTCTGCAACCTTCCCCTGGACAAACTCAATGTAAGAATGGTCCTTAGCTCTTGACAGTTGTAATGATATATAGATATATAATATTATAGGATATATTATATACATGATAGTAAAATAACATTTTTCGTTCTTTTTTTTCCTTGTAGGATCAAGCACCTGCAGCCATGTCGCCCCTCTCCTCCCCCTCTGATTACTCTCCCTGTCAGGCTCCAACCATCTCTGAGAGCAGCCAGTCAGCGCACAGGTTCCTCCTAGCTGTTTTTCACAAGAAAGGTAAGTTGGGTGTCTTTCAGCCTTGCGGGGCATGCCACAAACATGTCATCTACACTAACAGCTATCAGCTTTCGCCTTGTAGTTATTCACTTTGAAAAATGTATGAATTAACAGCAACAATACTCTAAATCTGTGTGTTGGACTGGTCTTCTTTGATTTGCGTCCAGATTCCTTTGGTATTCTGGCATATTGGTTTTGCACTACCACTTCTGTGTGCAGTCACTAACTGTCTATTTGTGGCCAAGTTGTCAAATCCCATTTCTTGCACACTGTGGAGTATTTGCAAATGAGATTTGAGATATCATTTTCTGATGTTGCTGCTGCCACCCTAATACAATGGAGGGGATTTGAATTTAATTTGTTTAAACATTAAATTTGACTTTTCTTTTCACACACAATGGTCCTGTTCCTCAGGATAACCCAGAACATGTTGTCAACAGTTTACCCAGAGTTCCTAATATGTGGTTGGGAATCCTCAAGGTGTCCTTAAAGTCATCCCAGGGGTTCCCCTCAAAAATAAACAGTGATTTACCATTAAACTGCCCTGAAGGTTGACATGAGTTGTGAATGCGAGAGCAAATAATTTAGTGAATCCGCTTAGATCGTTTCAGTGACCAACATCCAAAGTTGGAGTTAGCAGTTGGCGATATGCATGAAATACTGTATCACGGTACATGTAATTCTATATCACAGTATTGATATATAGTGTGATTACGTAATAATTTCTGGAAAACCTATTGAGAAATTATTAAAGTATGAACTAACCAGAGAGGGATGTCTGTGCTAATCCAGCAATGTTCCTACCTAATAAATCAAAGTACACCATCACATCAATGCAAAAATTATACAGAAATCTATTATTGCCATAAGCAGTCATGATCATGAAATTACATAATTACCCATAGTGGCCTAATACAAGGTGCTAAATGGTATGACACAATCTCTGCCGGTACATTTATATTGTCTGACAGTATAAATTGCTACCCCTACCTGGCAGATCAGATTTTAAGTTAGAAAGATGGATGTTTTCCAACTACTATCATATTTCAACTATATTTACTAATTATATATTTAGTTTCCTGTAATTAAGGACGTTTTGGAGATACTTGTTGCTTTGCTGCTAACGTGTTGGAACTATATTTTTTACAATGTATTTATTACAATATGTCAGAAAATACCTTTCTGTGATGACAAAAAAATACTATTACATTATCAAATGTTCTTGTCCAGTAAGAATAATGGAAATTATCCTTCCTTTGTTACAAGTCGAATTCACATTTTCCACCTTTTTCATTAGATGTGCCCCTGGGCTGTGACTCCAACATCCCTCTGGTTGCCCAGGAACTGATGAAAAAGATGATACATCAGTTTGCCATGGAGTACGCGTCCAAGTGCCTACTCCACACCAGTACAAATGGTGTCACAACAAGGACCTCATCACCTTTGTCAGAAACATCAGATGCCCCCCTGGACCTCACAGTGAGCCGAACCGAGGAGGACAAAAAGAGTGAACGTGAACCGGGTAGGGAAAGCATCGAACATACAGTGAATTCAAAGCTAATAAATACATGTTTCCAGCATCCAAACATTTAACACTGAGGCCCACTGAAGGTACCAAAGTACTGTTATTCAAACCCTAACCAGTTTAAATTAATTCTTGTTGTAACAGATGGCGTGCTCGACCTCTCCAACAGGAACTCTGTCTGCTCAGTAACTTCATCAACATCCTCATTGAATCACAAAGCCTCAGGGTAAGAGGTTTTTTTTTATTCTTGGGTTGCCTGTCTCTAAAATTTTAGTGCACGAGGAAGCACTATCATTACTATTAGTTACAACTGGGGGTTCTTCTTAAATACAACACTAAATTCACGACCTACACATTTTTGTCCAAAACCACTATGACTGAAACATTACTTTGCATGTGAGGAAATCCCCATTTCTAATGTTTCTAAGAGTTCAGCACTATTGCCTACTGGATTTCCTTTTTAGGTGTATGGCATGGCTAAGATTGGAAGGTTAGCATCAATACTGTGTTGTGTTACTGTCATTTCTACCAGGGCTGCTTGATTTAACTCTGGCCTGAATGATACGCATACTTCTATGTTTGGCAGTGCTTTGGGTCAGTTCATTGTTAGTCATTATGAGGAGCTAGCCTGTGTTTGGTGTTTTGGTTCTATGGGGTGGACTCTTTTATCTCTTGAGCGGTAACGTCACAGCAAAGTATAACATTTGCCAACAGCTCAGGATTGTACAATGAGGAGAACATTGCAGTACCTCAACGATTGTACCTCCTTTTTTTACTGATGCAGTTATGAGTTTGAAAACTCAACCTTCAAGCTTGTAGGACTCTCACTGAAGGATACACAAAACTACAGGGTGTGTGTGTGTGTGTGTGTGTGTGTGTGCGCGTGTGTGTGCGCGTGTGTGTGTGTGTGTGTGTGTGTGTGTGTGTGTGTGTGTGTGTGTGTGTGTGTGTGTGTGTGTGTGTGTGTGTGTGTGCGCGCCAAAGTAACCCCAGCCATTCACAGACTGTCCCACCTGGACGTGAAGAGGCTTTGCCACACACAAAGAATGTGTGTGCGTGAGAGACACACAGCATCAGACAGACATGAAACATAACAGTCGCAGTGATGTTACCAACACAAGGCATAAAGGAGTGGACCCCTCGCTCTGCACCCTCCCTCCCCCCCCCCCTCCCCCCCGTCCCCTATGCCAAACTCAAATCCCGTCCATCACCTCCATCCTGACCCTGCTGTTTGGTCCTCCCATCCCTAGGAGGCAGCGCAGGCAGAAGGAAGAGTACATTGAGAGGAGCTTGGAGCTGTCTGTGGGGTTGCTGTCCAAGGCCTTGAAGGATATACGTTCAGGGAGGCTGCAGGTGCAGCGGGCTGCATTGCTTTATGGAATACCCCTTCACACCCTGAGGCAAGGCCTGGACTGCTGGGCTGAGGGAACGCTGGGGATGCTACATCAACTTGCACCAGGAAGCAGAGATTTCAGGGATGAAGTGACATCGTACAATGTGATGTCGTCAATGTTGGGTGGCGAAGCCCGTCTGGTGCTGCAGAAGGTGGCGGCGTGGGCAGAGCGGGCAGAAATTGGAGGAGCTGCAGAGGAGAGTGGAGACTTGAGTTTCCCTTCATCCTCTCTTAGCTTTTATCAGCCGAGTGGTCTACAGAAAACCCTCCCCCACTCTTTTACCCAGCTCAGGGATGCTCTCCAGCCCCCATCAAGCCCCACTCCCAGTCTGGAGCTCCCCACGCCCCTGCGTATTCCTCAGGTCCGTTCCATGTCTGACCATAACAAGTCTATCTCAGCTGAGAATTGCAGCGTGGCTGAAAACCCACTTCAACGTACCTCATCAACAGAGGGTACTGCCAGTTCATCGACAGCTACAGCTAGACCTCCATCTCTCTTCAAACTCAGACCTCCTTTCTTACCACATGGCTCTGCAAGCATTGCCAACCAGTCACCTCATCGCCTGGGACCACGCAGGTCCTCTCTGGATGATTCAGAAGAGGGGGCAGGTGGCCGGGATAAAGACAAGCAACCAAGAAAGAAACGTGGGAGATACCGCCAGTACGACCATGACCTGCTGGAAGAGGCTATCACTATGGTGATGGCAGGTCGCATGAGCGTGTCCAAGGCTCAGGGGGTTTATGGGGTGCCCCATAGCACACTGGAATACAAAGTTAAGGAGCGTACTGGAACACTGAAGCACCCGCCCAAGAAGAAATCTGCCAATTTTTGTTCATCTAATTCCAACTCGCCTGGTTCTGGTACCACGACCGGTTCCACTAACTCAGGGAATGTTGCCTCAGCTGCTGACGCAAAGAGGTTCTAGACCACAAATAGCCTCTAGATCTCCTCAACACTTGAACTCATCACCTCCTTACAAGATAAATGTTTTCTGGGGACACTTGTTAAAACACAACACATGCCTTTACAAAGTATATGGGTATCGATATTCAGGTCTTTTAACTATGTGTCTGTAATGTGATAGTCATACTTTAAGCTGTATTTCTCTAACTTAGTCTTGGGCTATGATTAAAGCAGCTACGAGGTACAGTGTTTATTTTTCCAAGAGGCAGTGGTGCTGAATGCAGCTTTTGTCCACAGGGGCTGCTAAACTCAAACAAAGTTAAAGATCTTAAAGGATATTGCTTGCATTATATTATCTGATCACTGTTATCAACAAATCCCTTGGAAAGATCAGCCAAACTAAATACATTTTAACCTGATAAGGTCTATTGTCTCTGTGGCCAAAGCCTGATATATTAAAATTAATTATGTTTTTTTTTTGGTTTTGTTTTTATGGAAAAGTGGCAGATGAGCACACTTATCGGCACAAAATGTATTAAAGAAGTGTCGTTTTTGTCTTAACCGCTCATCCGGCATAATGAATGAAACTTTGCTGCTTTAGTCCACAACTTTTTGGATTGATCTTATTGTCGTGTGCCCCTATTTTACAGGGACCTATGAGATTATATATTCAGTCATTTTTGGTACAGATGAATAAGCTGTATCAGTCTGTGGCTAAAAAGACCATACTATAGTACATATCAGTTGTTGGTTTTGGTCTCGTTATAGGGATTTGTTGGTAATAACAGCATAAAATAACAGGATTGTCCTTTAAGAACTTCAGGCAGTTCCTAACTTTGTTTTCATGTTTATATGATTTGATTTTTCTTAAAGGAGAAAAACTGACTGCATTGATTGTTGTCCACTAGATCAGGATCAAGGATCTTGCCCAGGATCAAGTATGAGAAACACAGTTGTCGACCTCTTGGAGCTAAGAAATAAAGTGTGACTCTTGCGTTTGTTAGCTATTAGGTTATTCAGGTTTGCTTCAATTCTTAAAGCTCCTTGTTAATGGAGCGTTGATGATTGTCATTTGCAGCTTTCTATCTCTCTCTGGGTATTTTACCTAGGCTACTGAAGTGACTTAGAGCCATTATAACAGATTAAAAACTCAAGAAACTACAAACAGGGAGATTGTACAGTATAAACTGCTGTGGTGGCTACATCTTCATTATGAGTTTTTGTTGAAGAGATTATCTTATAAAAGCCATTTTGTGTCCACATAGTTTTCCTCTCTATTTGTGCCAGCTAGTCTGAACATTGTATTGAGTGTAGTTGGAATGCAACTGTGCAGCATGTTTTGAAATGTGCACTGATAAGCTTGGAAAATGTATGTTATTGTGTTTGTGTACTGTTTGTGAAGGATGTTCTTTTATTATCACAGATATGTACTACTTCTGCTACTGTAGCTGTTTTACTGTAAACCTCATACATGACTGCTGCTTAAAAATTAACTCGACTGGACCATTTACCATGTACAAAGAAGCGTAGCTACAACAAAGAAGCTAATTTCAACAAGAATTTAGTGAATGAATAGGGTTAAATGTTATTGATGGTTGATTGTGTAGGCTACTGGAGGTTACAGTAGTCTTTGGTGAAAAGTCGGAAGTGTGACAACGGCTTTGTTCAGTGCAAAGCTTACAGGCTTCTTTGTGTGTGTCTGGGGGAAATGCTAAATGTCGCGTCTACACTCGTGTCTGCCTCTGAGATGGACCTATTTCCATTAACAGTGCTACTACCAAAGCAGCAGTTCAGGGTTACCCACACAAAGCTGCTTCAATTTGTTTTGCTGTGATGTCAGCCTGCCCGTCTCTCTAACCTCGTTGCCACATAATACCTCTGAACTTATCTGCCTATAGCCCAGTATCAGGTCTCACATCAAGGCCTCTGTGTTATGATACTGAATCTGCTGGGGTATGAGCTCTCTATTAGCTTAGGAACACTTGCGAGCTGTTTGTCTCTCAAGGAACAACACCTAAGGGTAAATTTATTGCCATCAACAACACTTAAACGTCTTCAAGTAAACGATTATACAGGCAGCCGTTTGACATATATGGTTTTAATTCTGTCCCATGGCATTTACAGGAGATCTGCCATGTTCTTAATGTGCAACAGGAAGCAGAGATTCCTGTTGCAAGTATGTGTCCTTGTTGGTTATCTTTGTATGTTGTTTGTAATTTTAAGGCTAATTGTAAAGCTATTTAAGTTTTTAAAAGCTTTTCGAGGCACATTGTTTGGCTTTTCAACCTTTTTAACTTTGGCAACTAAACAAATACTGATGTCTCCGCTCACAACAGTACACATTGTCTGTGTCTGGGGCTACAGCACAGTGCAGCATGATATCTCTACTCGGGGAATTATCTCCTATTTATATCCAAAGGGCGTGGTTGTAATCAAGCCTCTTGAGAAATAGAAAAAGATAATTATTTCATTGTACAAGTTTACTTGCAGTATATTCTGGGAACACACCTGATTGTTTTCAATGTATGTTTTGTTTTTGTTTTTCTCGGCTGAACTGCTGACAAATCTTTGAAATGACTTAACAGGAATCTGCTATATATGCATAAATCAATTATTGCACTATGATTTGTAAGAAGCATTTTTATTGTAGAAACCTGTTTAGTGTTGCTGCATACTTATTTATTGATTGTGCTTCAGAACTGTGATTTTACTAGTTTGATTGTAGTAGTTCTTGATTTGTAATGGGGCACTTTGATGCAATGTGAAATGTGTATTGCTACAACTGCATGAACGCTTTTTAAATGTTAGCATATATAATTTATTTA
This sequence comes from Nannoperca obscura, assembly GCA_036024295.1. NCBI lineage: Eukaryota > Metazoa > Chordata > Actinopteri > Centrarchiformes > Percichthyidae > Nannoperca > Nannoperca obscura. Next base: position 6,720 of record JAVQJL010063033.1, on the reverse strand, counting down.
ATCCTAAAATGACACCCCTGACTATTGTGGGTGTTTAGTGCTTATGTTAAAATTAAATTATTTAAGTGATTTAAAAATGATTGTTTTAATCATAACAAACTCAACAGTAACACTAAAGAATATAACACACTTACTGCATCTGTTCCAATTAAACAGGTCTGGACACATGCAGAAAATATATATTAAACACTTAAGCAATTTTAATGTTATTAAAATCAATGACTTGCTTTTATAGTCAAATAAATCCCTCACAGGATCTGATTTAACCGTTAGTTGATTTGAACATTAGAGGGTTTTTTGAGCTGTAAGTTTGTTGGTGAAAGTGCTGTTGAAAAAAACCATTTTGGTTTAAGCGTTTCTACAATCGTTCCTTCTGCTTTTAGCAGAATGTTATCATTTACCTTCAGCAACGCATCAATAAAAACAGTTCTCAAATCAGTTGCCTGTCATAATTTTGCTAACATAATGGTTTGTTTTAGGGTCTTGCAGATGATTAAGAATTGAATAGGACGATTGCTGATTTGATTTTTATTGTTTAATGAACTGCTTTTTCATGCTGGTTTGACAATGGCTGGCTTGACAAAACTATGGCAGTCCTGGCTAGAAAGTGGTGATCAACTTGCTCTGTCCAGCCCAAAACTTTCTAATCCAGTTCAGAGCGCACTGAGCAAAAGGCAATTGTTTCAACATTTTTGTTATCTCTGGTTTGTATTACGTCAAATCTGCATTTTATTAAGTACATAATAAAAGTTCATAATAAAACAGATACCCATATCTGTGATCTATTTTCATGTGGGTCATTTTTAGATGGTACATATTATAAAGAGTAACAGTTCTATTCTAATGTTAGTAGCTGTCGGCACATGCTGTAGGCTACAAACAACTTTTATAATCCAGCGACTATAAAAACTTATGGAAATAAAATTGATTGAAGGGTAATAACATTGTTCACTATACGCATGCGTGGATATTTAGAGTGGTGTGATTTGCTGTCAGCCACAATGTCTTTTTGGTACTGCCCCTAAGTATGTGTGTTTTTATTTGTTGTTTGTCATTTGAAACAGGTCTCGGCTATGAGTAAAACCTCCTAACTTGAATCTTTTTATTTTTGCCTTTAGCAATTCATTTACGGAAGAATTGGGCAATCTGGAAAAGCAAGGGACTAGGTGTCGTCAGAGTTCTGCGTTGGATGCTGTTCTTTGCTCACTCTGCCCATCACATCGTTCGTTACTCTACCAGATCCTGAAGCTGGCACAGCAGGAAAACATGATGATGTTCCTTAATCACAGACCTGTAGGTCAAACTGAATCTCACTGCTGTCACTGTAGTGTAAACCCACAGGATAATGTTGCCCCTAATGCAGTCCCATGTAGTGAATGTAAAACCTATAACAGCAGCCCACACTACCCTTTAACTGATTGTGATCATCAAGGTCATGGCAGCACAATGTATCATCCAGGAGACTGCAAGTCCAACTGCAGCATCCATCACTACCCTTCAACAGACTGTAAAAGTGACGCACCTCTGGACTCAAGCTACAGCTGTGTGCAGATGTGCAGGATGGAAACCTACACTGTTCTTTGCCCCAAGAGGATGCACCGCATTTCCTGCCAAAGCCTGGCTGTAGGTTGTATTAACAACATAGTGTGTTCATTTGCTTCCTCTCCTTCGTTATCCAAATCCCCTTCACTCTGCACTCCTTCCTCTAGTTTATGCCCTTCCTCATCGATTTTCTGTAACAAACACAACCCCCACTTCTGTCCCTCTTATTCAAACCATGCCTGTCTGACGCAGGTCAGGAATACAATAGAAAGAGGTGTTGGAGATGGGGACCCTCCTTGTCCTGTCCTGAAGAGAGAGCAGAGCCCCTCTCCTCCCCCTCTGTCCCCTATCCCCTCAGACATCAATAAGAAAACTGATGAAAAGCCACCCTCCCTCCTTCACCATAGACAAGAGGAGGAAGCTGACCTAATGGTTCAAGATGGTCTTGTGAATGCAAGCCACCAGGACACAGATGTGTATACAGCTACAGGAGAGGAGCGAGAGAGTTTGACCTCAAGAAGTAGTAGTAGTCGGGAGAACCGAAGTGGGACTTTGTTGCAAGACGTCATGAATCGCTTCAGTGAGAAACTGGAAACAATCAGACCTATAGACAGAGACCCACCTCTGCTTTCAACAGCCGTTAATGTCTCTGAAAAGGAGCAGCCACAGTCTCCCTCAACCAGTCAAAACCTGCAGTTTAATGCTGATGCCCATCTGGCTGAAATCATCACCAAAGTGCTTCACACAGGCAGTGCTAGTGACTACAATCTCAGTGAGATGTTCAATCGCCATGACAGCAAAGAGCCCAAGTCACCTAATACCCGTTCCCGTCGTCGCCAAGAAGTCCTTGCCGCTATGTCAACACCTGCTGATGATGCTTCAACCAGAAGGCAAACCTTAAAAATTAAACGAGACCTGGCCGTGTTTGACCAGTCCTGCAATAGAAAAAAGGTGCCACTAGCAAAAAGGCCAAGATTGAACGATGGAACTGTAACTACTTCACACCAAACATCACATTCAAACCTGGTTAAAGAGGAGTCTAAAAGAGAAATTGATGTTGGTGTAGAACCTGTAGAGAATCATAAAGTTAGGGAAGGACCACTGAGCATTCTCACTGCAGAACATGACAGGGATGAAGTGAAAGAAGAGATACAGACATTTATAGTAACAGAAGAAGTTCACAACATCAAAACAGAAGAGAAAGAAAGGGTAATATCCAGTGAAGAAAACAAGCTTACTTTCTCAGGCACACAAACACCCAGCTCTGACCTGCAGAGCAGGTATGTCAAACACGGCTCAAAGGGTGACTGTGTACAATCACACATGATTGAACTGACCTCAGCAAAACAGCGTAGCAGGCCCTGTAAAGAAGATGGTAAAGGTAGCTGTGCTGGAAGTGATGGGAACCATGAGGTCCCCTCAGGTCAAAGCTCTGACAGTAACAATAGACCAGGCAAAAGTAAATATTGCTGCAGTCCTATTAAAGCGAGGCAGAAATGTCAATTACACCACTCCAGGAAATCCAGGAGAAATATAGTCCCTCCACAGCGGTTGTCCTCCTATGTCACTGAGCCCAGGAAGATGTTCTTTGTTTCTCATGTCTCTGAAAGCATCGTTAACCAGCGAACACAAAAGAACAAAGTGTTGACATCTAGCAGCTTTGCCTTATCCAAAGATCCAGATGCTAAGGACACCCAGCTTGTATCAAGAACTGAAGCCCCTCTGTCCTCACCTGAGCACACATGGAATGAATCAATGCATAGAGGACAATGTGAACCATCTTACAAAGAGTCAAAAGGTCTTTCCATAAACCAGGTCTTTCCACAAACTGTGGTTGCCAAAGAGAAAATTCCTACAAAACACAGCTTGGACAATAGGACAGATGGCAGTGGCTGTGCTGCCAAACCTTTTGGAAGTCTACGATCATCTCCAAAAAGACTACAGGACTCAAACACAGCTTCAACAACTCCCAAATCAAATATGGATGTGACCATTAAGCCTGCTACCTGTGTTGAGAGCCCCCCCAATGCCCAACTCCAGTACAATAGTCCAATTAAGCTCATGTTTGTATCACCAGTGAAGGATAAGGAAGGAATAAAATATAGTCTCAAATCGGCAGGCTTCGGTTGTGGTGGACAAGCAGAGGAACCCTTTGACCCATGTGAAGAGTCTTCATGGTCAGGAACTATTCAGAAACCTAAAAGCCAGAGCACGGACTCTGCTACTTCACGAGTAAAATCTATTTCTTCACCACTAAAGTCTGCTACCTCACCTGCAAGATCTGTTTCTTCACCAACCAAGTCTTCTTCTTCTTCACCACCCAAGTCTGCTTCTTCTTCTTCACCACCCAAGTCTGCTTCTTCATCACCTCACAAGTCTGCTTCTTCATCACCTCACAAGTCTGCTTCTTCATCACCACACAAGTCTGCTTCATCTTCATCACCACACAAGTCTGCTTCTTCTTCATCTTCATCACCTCACAAGTCTGCTTCTTCATCACCTCACAAGTCAGCTGCTTCTTCACCTAAAATAGGTTCCAGAAGATCAGGGGACGGTACTCCAACTAAACGTGTAGCTGGAACTGAGAGCCAGAGATCCCCAGGTGACTTGCTATCTTTTCATGAAACCACTCCTCCGAAAAGGCGTCCGGGTCGTCCAAAGAAGCTGGGACCACAGCTGGAGCAAAAGGTGAAGAGGCCAATTGGTCGACCACGCAAGCAGAAAGCTGTGGATTCAGTAATGGGGGAAAACGTGGTAATTGGAAAATCTGTTTTACAATCTGACGTAGAGGAGAATGTAAACAAGAATCTCAAAATAACAGTGGTGTATGGTCGTTCAAGAAGAAACAAACGAATGGTGTGTGAGGGCTTTGACCAGCTGCAAACAGAATTCCATGATGCTTGGCAAGAAGTGGGCCTTAAAAGTGAATTGGGCAGTTCAATCCAAGACTCTAAGACCAGCTCCAGTAGCATCAAAACACCCTCACCAGAATTGTCAGAGGAATTTCATTTTGTCAGCCCTGTGAAAGAGTCTGCCCCTCAATCTAACAGTAACATCAAATGTCAGAAGCGGGATGATGCTGTACCTTCAAGGAAACCAGGTAGACCTGCAAAAGTTAAAATCTCTGGAATCTCAGTTACAGTAACCACAGTGTCACCTCGGCAACGTAAAATTCAGATAAACAAAGATACTCGGCCATCTCCTGAAATACTAATTCATAAGAAAGTACGTCTACCAGAATTCAAATCTGCCAAAGAGCCCTGGACAATCAGCCGTCAGTCAACAAGCAAAAATAGTCAAACACAGGAAGGGATAGAAACAAAGGATGAAAGTCAAGACAAACTGCCAAATCAGTGTGTAGCGGTGCGTCACTCAATGAGAGTGAGAAAGCCCTCAATCCACTTTCTGCATGCTGTTGCCACCTCCACCTCTAGATCCTATAGCCACAGTAATGCTCTGCTACGGCGCTCTAAACAACTTCTGCTAAACAAAGCCAGCAATGAAAGGAGACAGGGGGATCAACAGAATAATATTGGAACTTCAGTAGAAAAAAGAAAGCTCTATGGAAAAGAGAGGAAGAACATCTCTCAGTACCTGAGCCGAGTGGCAGGGGTGTCTGTAGACTCAATCTTTACCCCAAAAGAGACTTTAAGGTGGTGGGCAGCATCAGCTGAGGAAAAGACTATGAACCAGGAGCTTGCCAGGCGAATACGACTCATCTCTGACACCTGGGTCTCAGACACTGTGGAGAGCCAAGAAAAAGAAATTGCCTTTAATTCTAAACTAGGCACAAAAGGAAACAATTCATTTACCGGGAAGTCAAAACAACATCCCTCTGTTGTTCGAACACTGTTCGACTGTCCTCCCAACAAACCAGGGTCCTGTAGCAGGCAGCAGCTCTGTTCCTGGTTTATGCAGACCACAGAGACACAGTCTCTGGCTATTGTCAAGAAGGCAAGCTCCCGTAATCCTTACGAACTTATGCATTTTCCTCGTTCTGCCAATAAAAAAAGCATTTGCCACAGTCCTCAGACAGAGCGACTACGCAAACACATCAAGAAATTTGCTCAAACTGTGCCAAAAAGTCCTCTGCAACACCAACAGGCTCAAAGAAGGTTGAGGAAGAGGAATGTGGCACCTCTATCAGCACATACTATTGGGCGACAATGTTTCACTCCTAGGTTTGCAGCTGGCAGGCTCAATCCAGTCCACTGGAGAAGCAAATACCAGGCCACTCTATTTAGAGCAAGGACAAGGTTCCTAACCTCGAAAGAAAGAGAGAGCTGGCGAAATAAGAAAATCATAAAAGTAGCTACAAGTTACTCACATGGACACATAGTGACTGGACTACAACCAACACGTAAAGCATTATACAGATCAGCAAAAGATCAGTTATCTGACGTTCTGGAGAACAGTTCTGCCACCCGTTCTGTTGACCAAACTCGGGAGCCTGTGGATGAACCCAAAGAGCAGAACCTCTGCTCTAAAGCCTGGAGTCCTGAGACACTGAAGGAATGCCGGGTGTTTCTGAGGAAGATCAACTCTCCAGACAGTGAATCAATTGAGGAAGAGTGGGACTCCTGTACTGTGACACTGGATGATGGGTCACCTTCTGCATATCTCTTTGCAGGAAGGGAGAGAGAACTTGTAGGAGTTGTTAAAGCTGTGAAAACGGAAAGAAAAAGGAGCATGAATATGACTGCCTCAAGAGAGCCAGCAGGTTCTGCACCTAAATCAGTCCAGGAGCAGGATGAGATGCCAGTGGGGAGGCAGAAACGCAAATACAAAAGTCCCGGGGTTGTGTCTACTGAACCACCACAACCACCACCAGCGAAAATGTTGAGACAATCGCGAATGAGGGGCCTGACTGGACCGAGATGGTGTGACTTTGTGTTTGGTAACTACCTTGTTTCTTTTCTTGAATATCACAAAAAAACATTTATTAAGCCCTAGTTTTAAAATCACAAAAAAAATCATTGTGTGCCCTTTTTCTTTTCTGACAGAAAACTGAATGAAGCATGAGGCCTCCTCCTACCTTGGACAGGGACTGTGGTTTAACGTGGTGCCTTTGGACATTGAGCTGACCACATGGACTGACCATCCCACTATGGTTCAGTCTTACACTCAGCAATTATGTAGCAGTCTAACTTAACAAAAGCTTGATGTTGCACTATTTTT
>JAVQJL010063027.1:0-21221 GCA_036024295.1 Nannoperca obscura | reverse complement strand
GTGTGTGTGTGTGTGTGTGTGTGTGTGTGTGTGTGTGTGTGTGTGTGTGTGTGTGTGTGTGTGTGTGTGTGTGTGTGTGTGTGTGTGTGTGTGTGTGTGTGTGTGTGTGTGTGTGTGTTTGAGGAAGAGTGTCTGGGTGTGCTCAGAGGCATGACTGACCCCTGAGTTAGCCTGAGGAAAAGCTAGGGTTACTAATGCGAGGGTTACTTTTGTACATACACTCCTCTGAGCATCATGTGACAAAAGCAATGGGGGGGGTCCAGGAACCAGTGGTGATAAAATGCATGTTGTTGTCCTTTAACGTAACAACGCCCCTGCCTTCGTGTCACATTTGTGTGTCTTCACTCGTCGGGTTGAGGTATTTCTTCTATAATCTGCTCTCTTGTTGATGTTCAGGCTGCCAGAACAGAGCTATTTTCTCTGCGCAAACAAAGCCAGAGTTAGAGAGAAAAAGTAGAAGACATGCTGATATTTAAAATAAACAGCCCACTGATTATTTGATGGCCTAAGCTTATGGTATGTTAGTGTGTTTGGGTGCATTAACCAGAGTTGGGTATAAAACAGACAACTTAAAATGCTGTTACATATTTAAAATAGAAAAAATAAAACTGTATTCTGTTCTGATACCTAAAAAGCAAGGATATAGTTATTTAAATCTGCTTCTTCCATAGTGGGCCACTTTGCTAAGTCTCCCCCACCAGTAGTTACAGTCAGACTTTACAATAACTTTTAATATTTTTTAGTTCAGACAGAAATAGACTGAAGCTGCTTCTGTTGGTTTTGGCACCTGAAGTGACAATCCTCTCTGGCAGATTTTATGAGCTGTAGCCATTTAGCTAATTAACTTTAATTTCACAAGTTGGTATGAAACTTTGTCTCTGACTGACTCTTAAGATTTCTGACTCACTACTTTGAAAATGAGAACCCTGCAAATGGCATAACAAACATAATATCATGCTTAATCAGCACTGTAATGATGCAAAAGAGAAGCTAGAGCCTATAGGCTCCAAGTAAAAAGCCCCTCACCTCTTGATGATACATGTAGAAAACAGAAGAAATAAAAGAGCAGCATTGTTCTTGTCTTGCGTAAGAACATTATTTTTGTCAAACATATCTCTATCTTGATGCCCACTCCTTGTACTGCCTTCCAAGATCACTGTAAAGATGTAATTATCTCAGTCATCATCTCTTATGCGCACAATCAGTCCAAAAGTCACCTGTAACCACAAAAAACAATGCAGTTAGCTAATGTTAGTCTACCCTTCTGGCTTTGGAAGCAACTTCAGGCTAGTACTGTTGGTAGTAGGTTACATTAGAGCAGATGAACACGTCATTTAATCCACTCCTTACACTTTATTTGGGGTTTTGGAAAAGCAAAACAAAAATACTGACACCACTTTCCAAGCTTTTTCTTTTTTACTCAGAATCGCTCTTATTATTGCCACTTGCACACTGCTTTGGCATGTTACAAAATCTCAAGCGTGACAGACCTGCCATACCTAGTTACAGTTGCAAAGTTATTATTGGAAAACCACCGCTCCAAGGAGAGGTTTAGTGAACAGACAATTTTCATCAAATAACTAATATGTCACTTTGTTGTCAGCTTTAATAGTGGTGTCCTCATTGCACCAATTACTAATTTTGACATGCAAGATGCATTATTTTCCCCCAGTTTTTTAAGGTCATGTCAGTCACATCTAAGATATTGCACAATGACGCACAGATGAGTGATATAATGTTCATATAAATATATATTGTATGTCTTTCAAACACTTGTCACCCCCTGCAGGAGACGGCTGAAGGTTGTTGTGGCTGAGAGGTACATGTTCAGGCATGTTGTGCCAAGATATTGTGTAGCTCCATGTGTCTGCTTTCAAGACCCGTTCTCAAGGCAACAAATTCAATATAAACAAATAATTGCAAGAGCTTAATGTAAAGTATTGTTTCTCTGTTTGCAGGGGTATCGCCCTGCAAATCAGGACTCAGCTGATCTGTCCTTTCCATAAAACTAGTTATACAGCCTCTGTGTACCTGCAGGTGCATATGCATAAATTATCTGCTGAACACATACCACTCTGTTTTTTGTTTTTTTTGCACATTGAACGTACACAGTCTCAGGTTTTTATGTGGGTACAGAAAGTACGTTAACATTCCGGCTCCCTGCACTGGATGTTCTTCCAGTCTCTGGGTCAGTTTACTTTGAGTTGAAAGGTTACGGCACTTAACAGAATGGTGCATACATAAGTCACAGTTATACATACATAAAAGTGTGTATGCAAACAGACACGGAGCTGTACAATTGTATAAAGTAGCTGGTAAGCCATTCACAAAGCTGTCGTGCAGCAAGCTCGTGAAAAATATGCAGTCTTTGGGCCAAATCGCTGCCATGTGTGTGTGTGTGTGTGTGTGTGTGTGTGTGTGTGTGAATGTGCAACTGACTCTGCGATGGAAAAAAGATATTTAAATCACAGCAGCAGCAATTATGTTTGAGTGTGTACAACATAGGGTGCGTGAAAGACATTATATTTGTGTGGTTGTGCATATCTGTGTGCGTGTGTACCTAATGAAGTCTGTGGTCTGTGTGGTGTCTATTGGCTGGAACCCACAGCCAACAGACTTACTGGTTCAAACTAGTTCATCTGTCATTGTGGGGTACATGGCTGTGGCCTCGCCGCACAAAGACACTTGTAATAACAGAGGGATTTTGCTCTGCATGAAGGGAGGTGGTTGATGAAGTGAGGTGCTGTGTTTTGGCAGATTTGCACAAACCACTTACATGCCAAGCTCCCCACCGTCGCTCTTTCCAGTGTCACTACTCAGAATGCACAGAGGGCGAGTGAGGGGGAGAATACACAACCGTGAACAAGTGGTTAGACAGTTACACAAGTAGAAAATACAAGCAGTAGCAGCATTAGAAGGAGAGAAGAAGAAGGTGTATCGATTTCAAGAGGCAGAGTGATGCTGAAAAAGCTGTGGGGGAAAGCATGTGTGTCTTTCACAGGAAGTGAGGCTGACAGTGTGCTACCCCGCACAGGAAGTAGAAAGAGTCGGTAAGAGGTTGTTTGAGCCCACAGGGGGATATTCCTCCAAGGTTTTAACAGCTGTGCGTGATATTTACTGTAGCCTACAGTTATATGTTATGCATTTAGCTGAATACAAAAACTTAATTCATAGATCATCAGTACATGTACACCATATGGGAAGTTGTGTCAGTGCCTCAGAATATGGTGTAAACCAATCTTTGGAGCATCTACTTTGGTTTGTTATGGTGGATAAAAATCAATGGCATTCAACTATAAAGTGGCACTCCACCGATTTTACAGTCGGTCAATTCAATTTACTAGTCACAGGGAGTGCAGACCTCAAACATACGACTCAAACTAGGTCGTATGATGTGTCGGACTAACTTTCATGTGTTTTTACCCACCATGAACACCAAAAAATATGATAGCAAAGTTTATTGTGCTTATGTAAATCTACAGGGATTTAAGTGACATTGGTTTTATTCCTTATTGTCCAGAACCTCTTATTTACTTGTAACTAGGCAATTGGGACCTTAATAAAACAAATAGAACAATCCAGTTAAGTGTGCTGGTTTTTAGATCTAAGGAAACTAACTGTAAGTGTGATTGCACCCTTAATTATCTGCCTGTGGTGGAAGATGTGGAGACATTTTTCTGTCCTGACTGGGGCTGGGGTTTAGCTGGTTCCTCACTGGGGAGCTGGGATTCAGAAGAGTTAGGACTTGTGATCAAGCCGTCACTGACACACACATCATCCTTGAGATATAAACGGTATTGTTCTTCTCTGCCTAACTTCTCACATGAACAATCATCTGTAAATGTCTCGGTTTCTCTCTTTCTCTCAGATCTGGGATATTTTAATATATCATTTCACACAATCTTATGTTCTCACTGTATTACTTTCACTCTTACTTCATCTTTTTCACATCCAGCTCTTCCTCTCCCCTCACAGATGCTCTGTACCCCCCCCCCCCCGCCCCTTGTTCACATACACACCTGCACCCTTTGAGAGCAACACACACACTCACTAACAGTGACTAAGGTCGGTTTGTTATTGTAGGCAGCTGGCGAAGGGCTTTCCTGTCCAAACAGCCCAAACGCTGAGGTGGCAGAGCTGTGAGGGACAGGCAGAGACACACAGAGGAGAGAGAATAGGCCGAGTGGGGTGACCACCAGCTAATCCTCGGGCCGGCCGGGGGGGTGGAGCAGGAAACTGGGGGCATGGGAGATGGGCGAAGGCCAACAAGTTCTTCCTCTCTCAACCCCGAATGGCTGATACGGTTGGACCTACGCATTCACACGCATACAGGGGGTTGGATGGACAGCCCACGTGCAGAGACATGCACATGAACACATAAATACACGCTCGCTGGGAGTTCTTTTACAGCATGAGGGCCGAACCTGACCTGCTCCACCACCCACTGAGCTTGTCAGAGGAGAGCTGTTACCTCCGATCTTCATCATACTTTTTCTCCCTTGTTGACAGGTGACAGTGGCTGAAGATTAAATTCATAGGACTGCCTAAAACTCATGGCGATCACTTTCATTTACTCCAAACAGATCCTGAGGAATGTAGACTCAGAAAATGCCAAGTCATTCTGTATTGTGATTTAAGGGTGCATAAAGAAATTCCACAAAGCCACACCACAATTAAACGAACTGTACAGAAGCCAAAAAGCCCTCCAGGTAGTAATACATGATGAGTCATACCTCTCAATGAGTCCAACACATTCTGTAGCAGCTCTTCTGACTATTGAATGAGCAAGTATTGAGCAGGGGGAATGCAACGCAACTGTAAACATATGAATTAGTTCTGATGATATTGAGTTAAGTTATAGCAGTGAAGTCAGTGCCAAAGTGTTGATGTTATAAGTAGTTATAGATGCCAGCAGACATTGTAAACTGTATTCCCAGGGTAAATTTATTGAGGTGCAACCTGCTGACAATCATGTGACCCCCCCCCACCCTCACCCCACCATCACCTCAGGCCCAGTGGAGGGCTGCAGGGGGTTTATTTCCGTACTCTGACGCTCCTGTGTGACATTCTGCACCGGCTAAAACTGATACGTCCTCTAGTTTATGTTGTCGCATTTCCTCGTAATACACACATTTGGGGCAAGAAAATAGACACATGCACAGTGACACATACCGGACACTGATATTGCAGTGGGAACTGCCAAAAAACATGGAGAAAGGAAAAGGGAAGGACCAGAAACCAAACAAAGAGTGGAGCCGCCCAGATGAAGCACTGGGCAGTGGGAACTATGTGTTTTCTCCACTTTGTGTTCTTGTATTAGCATATGGCTCTGCTTTCGTTGTAGTTTTTTTTTTTTCCTTATCAATGTTAGTGGCTCTGCTCTCTGTAGTCTCCATAAGGAAGAGAAGAGGGAGAGAGGAAGAGATAGTCTGAGGGAAAGAGGAACAATGGGCAGACAGGGAGTTTGGGAGGTGACTGAGGTGAGATAATACTGGGAATTAGAGAAGAAGAAAAAAACATGAGCACATTTGGAGATGCTGAATTGACAATGAAAAGACAGTGCTAGAGTGGGAGTGGTTATTTTGGCAGATAGCCCGTGCAGCTGCTTTAGATAAGGCCCCTGCACAGCAAAGATCAGGAAAATATTAGCCACACAGATCTCATACTCTCACACACACACACACACACACACACACACACGTGTATGTCATTTTAAAGATCGGCCTCTTGTTTTCGTCTTTTGCGCTCTCAAAGTGTTCAATCAGAGAAATTAGAAGCTTGAAGGCTCCTTCTGTCACAATTTGATGATGCTGTTGATAGGTTACTGAGGAGTAAACAGACCTCAGTGGAAACTTTGACACTGCTTGCTTGCTTTCTTATTTCTGCACATTGTTGGTTTTGAAAAGTTAAAGAAAGGTTCGTTCAGATGCTGTGTGACCAATCTGACAACCACTTCAGTTGCATACTGACACCTTAAGGCTGCCACTGCTGGTTGTGAGATTTCCTCCAACTAGAAATGTCTTACAGTGTCTTTTTATGATACACACAAATACAGTAAATACCCCAAATAATCAGGTTGCTCCTTTTCAAAGGAAACTGTATTACATTTATGGTGACAGTAAAACAGCTACATGACCAGGAACACATTTGCTGTCAGTAAAACAGCCTTTACTTGACCTTTCTCATGACATAATATACAATCAGACACAGCATACGAACGAGCTAAGAGTCTTGAACTGTTGCATAACGACACGAGTGCACGGTCATTCACAGTGCGTCCATCAGACAAATACCTCTTTGCTCAGCAACTTCAGTACATTTGACATGAAGGTGTAAAACACTCACTGCTGCTATGTAGAATTCAAGAGCCAGGTGTTTGTGTTTGTTTGTTTGTTTGTTTGTGTCACATGAAACTAGCTCATCATTACTGACTGTACAACACAGCAGGTGATGGCTAAGTGTCACACACGCACGCACACACAGACCAGGCCTTGTCCTGAGGGGACACAATATTCTGTTGACCCTGAAGTCAGAGGACAGCAGAGGGATATTAGGAGCAGCTATGGTGACATGTCCATTAACATGCCTCTGAGAAACAGCACCCTGCCTAGACCCCAGGCAACCCCTCTCTGACTCTGCTTATTCAACTGATGTGTGAGTGTGAGCGTGTGCTTCTGTCCTCTTTCAGCACGTATTGTACGCCTGCAGCTGCATGTGTGTCCGTTGCTTGTCTCCTCTGGCTATGAGTTTTTCTGAAACAAGGACTTGTGTAAACTCTTTGTGTAAACTATTTGTTGATTCTCAACTTGTCATTTATTGCAGTTATTAATTACCCCGACTGTCCTGAACCACCAACAGCTGCCTCGTATTTTTGTCAGCCTGTGATGGTGTTAATTATACTGACTAATATATAATAGCCAGATATTTAAGTCATCTCAACTTTGACACGTTTAACTGTCCTTGCTGCCAACAGACGGTGAAGACTTTGGTCACAAGTCAAAAATGGGTTGCTATGCCTTCTATAAATATATAATAAAATAAAAATAAAAAAAGGGCACAGATGAAAATAACACCTTTTATACCTAAGACAAGTCATTTGGCATCATTTGGGCTCTTTTGAATTGAATACCTTATTGATCCATATAAAAGGACCTTTTTAACACCTGTTTTGTAAAAATACGAAACACTGTCAGACTAGTCCAATTTGAAAATGTTCCCAGAGGTACTATTAGTCCAGGGATAAGATTAAGAATATCCTTGAAGCCTTGTCTCTCATAAAGTAAAACAAGTTTGTGCAGCTTGTCTATCAGTCACATACTCTCACTCTGTCCTGCTGGACTAAGAGAAGCCGCCTTTCTATTAAGGGACTTCATACATTTATGTAGTGTTCAAGCTCATAACCACGGAGCTGTAACTCTCTGGATGTGTGTGTGTGAGAGAGTGTGTGTCCTGTCAGAGTCACTCTTTTCCCGGCTGCTTCCTGTTCAGATCCATGGGTGTGTTCCTTCCTTCCTGCGCTGCCACAATCTTGGTCAGGCTTCCTTCGTGTCTTACGACTTTATGAAATCCACTGTGCATGGCTGTGCATGCTGGCGTGTGTCCCATTGTCACTGTACACACGGATTCATGAAACATGTCCACATGCAGGGGATGATGAGGGTGCACTTGTAAAATGGGACGCATGGCTTGTCTGCTGTGTTTAGACGTGGCCTTCACCCCGTGCACGCAATCATCGCCCCAACACCGCGGAGGTCAGAGGCCGATAAGAAAAGACACCAAGTAACTTTCCCACACAGTGATGTCACCGCTTGTGAAAATCCTGTCACAAACCAGCCTCTCTCTCTGGCCGCTTTGAATTTTTATCTTTTTGACTTGGTTCTTTTGCTCCCCCCCCCACACCTCTTTCATCAATCCCACCTGACCAGACTTTGTCCCGCGTCACCGATACCTGCCGAGAGGTTACAGAGTCAACACTGCTGGCTCAGACTCTCACAGACATGACAACACAGAAAAGCAAACAAAAAAGAAAAGAGAAAACAAACAAATCTTGGCTCATGTTTATGTGGTTAGCACTTCTCCATCATTGATGAATCTGCAATTTTCTTGCAACACGGAGGAATGTTTCTGCTTCCTGTCTGGGTGCTGTTGTTTTGATGCTTGCAGACTTTATTGGGTGCTTGTTGTGCTGGTATTACACCAGTTCAAGCTTATTTAGCTGTTTTGTAATCTGGATAAAGAGAGAATGTCTGTTGTTCACTGGATATACTTAACAGCATTGTTTAAGAGTAAGGTGTAGGGACACCTAAACAATATTTATACAAAACATGTTACAGCATTCTTTGCACTTTTATGCAATATTGCACGACTTCAACAGTCGTGTATATATATATATATATATTGGATTTGCCTGTATATAAAATCTATGTTTATGTTAGTCTGTGTTTGGTTGTATGTCTGTATTGTATCTTTCTGTAAATCTTTCTCTGCACTGTGTATAAGTATATTCAAAACTACTGGCAACCGGACACTATTAACTTGCATCTTTCAACAAACATGGACGAAAACACATATTGATAGTTAATGGATTATTCATTAAAAGCTTATAAAATACAAAATGCATGCTTTTCCTTGACATTGAATAAACAGTAACGTAAATCATTCGATTCATAAATGAAACGACAAAACATGTTTGTGTAACGATTTCAGCTGTAGGAGTGTTAGCGTGGGCAGATGTCTTGACATCACAGAGGGAATGTTTGTAACTAAAACAATGAGATAAAGAAAAGTATGATTACGGTGTCAAGTAGCATTTCAAAACAGCTGCTCCTGCAAAGGATAAAGCATAATGATTCAGTGCAAATTGCAGGCTTTCTGAAAGACCAATCAAATCAGACTGAACATGCAGCACGCAGAAAAGGCTTTACCCATATCAAGTAGAAACATAAAGGTACTGTTTTGTTATTGAAGAGGTACGTGGTCAATGTGAATAGAGCATGCATCAGCACTTTTTCTGAAATCACTTTGTATGCGTTGTCATGAAGGGTCACATCAGCATTAGCGTGTCTTTCTTTATATGCAAGTATACTCACTCTTGATTAAATTTCACATCCTTTCTTGTGCATATCACCTTTTTAAGTTGTTGCGCTGAACTTCTTAACAAACAGTTGCTTATTTACACCTCTGTTTTGGTCATCGCTAACTCGAGAGAAATGTCTTTATCTGACAAATGCTAAAAACTCTCCCTACGAGCGTCCTCCTTTTGCATTACACACAGTCATTTGATCAGTTATAAACAAATAGATTATAGACTTTAAGAAACTGAAATACAATTAGTAAGTGGGCTACATCCAACATGTGTGCTGCGGTGGTTCTCCCTGAGCACTGAACATCAGATTGATGATGAAGGTCAAGGTAACAGTATCTGAGGGTGGATGTTTTTATTTAAGGTGGATGCTGACAGTGAGGTGTAGTATATGAGCACGCGGGATCAGGATCATATTTTTAAAGCTCTGGTCAGTGTCACTGTATCTTGATCTGGAAGCGTCTCTGGCCCGCCTGAGGTCATGAGACCATGTGTGTATTTGGCTGCCATAGAAACCATCCATCTGATGGAAGGACCTGTCCCCTATCTCGCCCATGGAGTGGAGAGTCCACTCTTGTGAAGCACTTTGGGAAATATGCACTTACACACATACACACGCAATTCCACAGAGATAGCTGGTAAATGTAGGGTTAAGATTGATAGCCTACATGCCAGAGCTGACCAAGCAGCAGCAGCAGGTCCTTTAAGGTTCACTGTTAAACTTCATTATTTGTCTCTAAGTGGAAAATCCAGTGCATAAAAACCAGACGGAGCGAAACAAAACAGGAAGAATTCAGGAGCATTTCTAAAAGCAGATGCCGTGACAGCAAACAGTAGACGAAAACAGAAATACCCTTGTCATGTGCCCTGTAAGATGCAGACAACTACCCAGCCACGCTTGTGTGCTGCTGCAGATATTTATTACATATGTGTTTTAAATAACAGCACGGCAGTGACAGTCTAGTCTAGTCTGACTTTTGGACAGATTCTGAAATGATAGGCCACCAAAAACCACTGTAAAACAAGTGCTGATTACATCAACACTCCTAATCAAACACCTCATTCGCACCTCTCCACCCAGACTTTGTCCCTAAATATCTCACCCACTGCTTGCCTCTTACATTTTCTTTCAAACAAAACAACTTGCACAACCCCACTTCACAGCAAACCTTCTCCTACACAGCCCACAAAACACCAAACAAACCCCCAAAAGAAAGGCCTCCGTCTGGCTTTAAAGAGAAAACACACAATCTGTTTTCAGAGAGGGAAAACCACTTTTCAAGAAGCCAGTGTTTTTCAGCGTTCACAGAAAAACACATTTGCCTCTTTCTTTCACAGTTGTTTCCATGATGTATAATCATTTCAGCTGTAGGAGTGTCAGCGTGGGGAGATGCCTGGACATCACTGGGGGAATGTTTGTAACTAGGACAATAAGATAAAGAAAAGTAGCAGTGATTGTGGCGTCAAACCACAGATAACATTTTAAATTGTGCCTTGAAAAGCCTTGAAATTGACCAGAAAGCTGAGCTTATTCAGCCGAGGAAGGAGTCACTGTTTTGGAAGTGCCTCCTTGGCGAAGTCTTGGGAACTTGAGGGCCTACTATAACTGGGTTGTCTTCACGACAGGGGGCTGAAGATGGGGTGGGGGGCTGTTTTCCATGTGCGCTGTTCATACTCGCAGTGTTCCTCTTCAGGCAGGCTGTCAGTATGTGGAACAGTCGTGAAGGGCCTTGGCGCAGGGCTTTCTTTTTTTTCTTCTTCACAGCACTGATGAATTTGCTGGGGTTTGAGCCGTAGCATCTGTTGCTTTGAGGGGGCCTGCTATTTATCAAACTGTAGCTGAGTCTGCTGGGAGCCCAGAGGGAAAGAAACATGGCTTACTATATAGGTTAACCCCCCTGCTCTCTCTCTCTTCTTTACCCTCAGCCCTCTGTTGCCTCTCTCACTCAATCTGAAGACATGTTTTTCAGAGCTGTGTTTGTGCGAAGGGAATATTTAGGAGGGGGGTATGTGGGGGATACTAAAGGACGGAAGGGGGTGAGGAGGGAATGTAAGAAAGACTGGATGTGGCTTACAGTATTTCCTATGACTCCCTCTTGTGTCATAGTTAAATGTATGAAAAAAATCAACGACTTCATACGAGCTCTTGGCGCCTGATGTTGTTTTTCAAAACTCTGCTGAAATAGTTGAGTCCTGAAATGCAGATTGGCCACCGGCTTTTCAGGAATCCGCCAGCACATTCTTAGAAAGATTTCACTGAGGGAAAATAACTTGAAAGTTTCTTTTTGTTTCATGCACCTTGAAGCAATCAAAACTGCTGTTTGATTGTGTGTACGTTATTACACTAACAGACGTGTCACGTCAGGCACCTACTATAGTTATTCCTCACTTCTTTTTTTACTTTTTTAAACGAAGTAACCGCTTACATACATTCTCACACGAACACACGCAGGCATGACCAGAGCTGCTTCTCCGAGATGACTAATGTGTCAGCTGGCCCTCAGGCGTGCTCTGAATCCTGCTTTGACCACATTTTTCTTAACTGTCCCATTGACAAAAACAAGGATTCCTCCACGGCAATCATGGAAGGCCACTTCCACACAATTTAGCAGAGGAACAGGGGTAGGTGGGTGGAAGATGAATAGCAATGGCGAAATAGGGGTACTGATTGACAGAACAGAAGTAAATAGCTTAACTGGAAAGACAGAAAACAATCCAGAGGGTGCAGCTAATTTGAGGTTGCATATCTAATCCCTGCATTTAAATATAAATGTATAGTATTTCCTCTACGTTTAATGATCCACTCAATCTGCCACCAGGCACCTTTCTCTGCTTCATTTTTCTCTTGTCCCACTTTCCCCGTTTGCTCCGTCACTTTCTCTCCCTTTTGCTTTTCTTTGACCTCTCTCTCGCTCTTTCTCTCCCGACTCTTCCCTCTCTCATACCTCCGCTGTGATGCAACGCCCTCTAACAAACATGTTTTCTAGAAGGAGGCGCGCTCTGCTGCGTTCACAGAGGCTCCATTCATGCAAAGTTATGTGGCTGTGCTTTACATCTTTTTACACAAGAGCACCAATAGCTCACATGTCTCTTGCATCTGCCGCCCTGCCGCAGCCAGTAAGTCCTTCATTTATGTAAGAGGACTCTTGTTATGGGTTTAGCCACCCCACAACGTGCCTCCTGACACGCTACACAGAGTAGAAGAGGGAGAAAATGCAGGGCTGTTGTTGCTTTCCTGCATTAACATAGGGGGAGATGAGCTAAGAATATAAACATATTTTTACAGGGTGCAAACAGTAAGCTAGAGGCTCTCTCTCTCTCTCTCTCTCTTTGTCTCTCTCTCTCTCTTGCACACGTCTGCATACACACACCAACGCATGCTCTGCAATCAAAACTTTCACACTGAGAGGCAGCAACTGGTCAACAGGATACGAAACCTTCCTCTTTGTTTTTTTTTCTCTTTTCTTCTTCATGTCGGTTTTGACCTTTCCCCTATTTTTTGCCTTTTCTTCGCCAAAGCGCACCCTCTGCCTCTCGCGTTAGTTTTTCTTTTCTGCCGTGTTTGTGGTTTACCATGAGTTTGTTTGGTTGACTTTTTGAGGCCGTGGAATTCATTTCAAACATTTCTGAAAGCAATACCCTCTCTTGGGCGTTTCGCTCCGTGCATCTGGGTCAAGGAAACTTTCCATTTCTGCACTGAAACTTCGTGCAGACTTGCAGATAATCAGTGTCCAGCTCATTTGCTTTATGGCTTATGGCTGAGTCATTCCCATGTACTTGGTGAAAGGTGTTCGCTCGGAGACGGAGACCACTCTGCTGAACCCCCCTCCCCCCCCTCCCCCCTCCCCTCCTTGCTGGTGTTAGTGGAAGGGAAGATGGGAAGATGACCATCTGCTGCCCCAGTTGCCCAGTGACTGGACAACAGCCTTCCCTTATGGCACAGTTCCACTGTCCATTGTCTGCTTGAGACTCTGAGTGTGTGTGCGTTTGTGTGTGAGTTAGTGTATTGCATTTAACGTGTGTGAGAGGGATTGTGTACTTGCCTTTTGTGTGTGAGTGTTGCCGTTTGTCCTAATCTGTCTTTGTGTGTGTGCCTCTGTGCAGTTAATGTGTATGCGAGTGTGTCTACCTCAAGGAGAGCCAAGTATTGTGTGATGTTTTCCTGTGGGAGTCCCATAGAGAACGCACCCTCAACCAGCAGGACGGTCCTCTGTGCGGTGTGAGCCGACCGGGCCTTACAGTCGGGTTAGTGGATGGGGTCAGTGATTTATAAGGCTGTAGGTCAAAACTTTGCTTCGGTGCATCAAGAGAATAGATTTCCTCTCTAGACATGTGTGCATGATCACACACACACACACACACACACACACACACACACACACACACACACACGCAGACAACGACACACACACACATCCGAACACACTATTGTTACAGATCAAACAGGTTCAGGTCCTTCATGAGCAAGTGAGTGGGACAGGTCAAGTCCCAAATGTTCATGAAAAACAAACATATAACAATAAAGTAAATCCTTGCGATGGTTAGCTTAGCATAGCATAAAGATTGAAAGATCGGGGAAGATTGGGGAAACAGGTAAAAGTCCAAAGGGAGTTGTTTTTACATTTCTGTTTGTGCACACAAACAAACAAGATAACACATAGCAGTGAGCATTGTGGTGATGAGATTTTTTACCTTTTCACACAGCCAGACTAGCTGTTTCTTCCTGCTAAGCTAAATATGCTAAGCTAAAATAATCACCTCGTAGCTCTAGCTTCACACTTAACTCACAGACATGAGAATGGTTTCAATCTTCTCAGCTAACTCTTTGCATTAACTCCATTATGAATATTGATACTAAATATTTAACTAATCTTTTAATTGCAATGAATTTATTCTACAGTCATGTAAACTTCCAGTTTCCCAGTTCCAAACAGTTTGTTTTTGCTGTAAATTTAAAGAACACACACTGATTCACTCGCTTGGCAACAGTTAGATGGGAAGATCAATACCTGGCCTGGCTCTATTTAAAGTTAACAAACTCTTCCCATTAGCCCCTAAGGCTCATAAATTAACATGATTTATCTTGTTTGTTTAACCAGTACAAACTAATCAAACATAACTAACCTCTGGCTGCAGCTTCGTATTGTAGAAACTGACATGAAAGTGGAATTGGTCTTCTCAGGTAACTTTTGCCAAAAAACGAAATGTCAAATTTCAAGCTACAGGCTTTGATTAGCAGCACAAAACGCATTTATTAATAGAGGAAGTCACAGCTTATTAATGACAAAATTCTGAATTGTAATTTATGAAAAATAATCCGTCCCTTCATCCAAAGTAAATATCTGTAAGTACTGATAAGTGACCATCTTGGCCATGCTGGTAGTATAACACAGGGTTTTCGCCATGCCATTTGGCGTCTCAGCAGGATGTGGACAGTCAGACAGACAGACGGCGCCCCAGGTGAGCGCACACTGCGAGGGCGAGGGGAGGTTGTCATGTTGGCTCACTGTTCATGTTTTGTTGTACTCGCCCCAAAACCAATACTGAAAGATCTGCTGTGGCTAACCACACATTTTGTTCCCAACAAGAGAAATATACAGTACTGTATGTGATAATGAAACCCAATCCGGTCTGTGTAGAAAGAAGAAAATACACCCACTCAGCAAATGCATCTTTATCTTAGTCACCCCAAGAAGTTAACAGACTGTGCTTAGGTTTTTGTCTCTTCTCTGTGTTTGAAATTAGGAACAAGAGTCAGTTTTTTACTTTCCTCATCACACATTTCTGTCTGGCTGTATTTAGTTTGTGTGATTTGAAACAATGTTGGTGGTGTTTGATATTTTTCTCACTCTCTGTTTCCATTTTTGTCTTGTCTCTTATTGCCTGTCCTTCCTGTTGCACACTGTCTCTCTCTCACACAAACACACACACACACACACACACACACACACACACACACACAGGTTATGGGGGGGGGGGCCCTACTGGGCTCAGTTACTCATTATCCCCCATCCCGTCCTGTCCGATAGCTGCCTGCTCTTCCGCTGCTCACCGTGGCAGGGGAGCAGCAGCAATCTGAGAGCCATGCTCATGAATCTGAACTTTTCCTCCCAGACATCTAGCGAGGAAAACAAGCCCAGGGCGACGCATTTTTTTTCTGCTTAGCTGAAAGAATCTTGTGCACCACGTCCAGTTTTGTCAGTGGTGCTTAAATCTCAGACACTCGTTTGTGGGTGACAAAATTTACGTGGAGCACTTTGAGTGATACCAAATGCCTCTGCGGTTCAAAATGTTTTTAAGCTTCACTTATTTATTTTTATTACCTTTTAACCCTGAACTCAGCCTTTATTGCGTAATAATAGACTGTAGATTGAGCAAAAAACAGGCACGGAGCATAGAGGTTGATAAATGCTCCTGAGGAAAGCAGGGGGATCTGGGAGATTTGCGGATTGGTGCTGAGCCATGCTGCTTTGGTTTTTAGGTGTGTGCGTGTATGTGTGTGTTTGTGTGAGAAACCTGATAGAAATCTGATTTGGCAAAGCCATTATCCCCTTTAGACTTCAACAGTAGGCCTACACTGCACTGTGGCTGCCACTAATCCCATAATAGGCTGACTCTGCACTGAAGCCGCACAAATACTGTTCCCCTTGGTGAAAACTATGACAGTGGGTTTGTTTCTGTTAATGCTTCCCATGTATGTGTTCTGTATTTTAGTGTGTGCATTAGTTGTGTGTAGAGTGTGTGTGTGTGTGTTTGTGTGTGCTTCCTCAGGTGAGTGGGCACAGAAAGGTAATCTAGTGTACAGAGTCATCGATTTTCCTGCTGCACAGGAAGTGGCTGGTTATTGATTCTCAGGGACAATGATGTCACTCCAGACGGTGTGGGGTGTTTGCTTATCCACGATAAGGTCCGAGGCGCTTTTGCACCGCACACTGATCAAATAATCCTCTCCTTCTGTCCTCTTACCTTTTATCACTCTTCTCCCGTCACTCGTTCCATCCATCTTTTCATTCGTTGTGAATGCCCTCTTTAACCCCCACATACATTATGTGTGACATAATCACTGATAAGGGATGTCACTTATTAAAGCAATGCTTTTGGGTAGATTTATAGTTTATAAGGGTATCGTTACAGTGTTAACTGCATTTCTCGTCAAATTTGACCCACACAAATGTCTTTTTTGCTAATAAGTATAAAAGTATGCATTCAATTTAGATAACTTTAACATTTTACATTTTACATTGGACTGTAAAACAAAATCAGAAGCATTAAAGCTTCACAGTCGGAGTTTTTGTAGATTAACAGGCTTTATCTTTTATCATAAACCTGTTATTTTGCTGTACCTATCTTCACTCTTGGGTGCTTATCCCTCAGGTACAAACTTTACTTCATCATGATGGCCTCGTTTTTTTTCTTCCTGTTTTCAAAATGATGTGATTACTCACAAGTTTCCAAAAACCACTGACTCAATCAAACCACAGTGCCAATTTAGCTGAGTTAGCTAAACAATGTGCTATTATCAACTATGCTTATCAACTAACTTATAGATTAATTGCTTCCAGACCTCCTGGCAGTGTTAATACAATGGTGTTCACCTATTTGAGTTATGCAAGATCCCTTATTGCATATCAGTTCCCAAAATACAGCAGGCTATTTGAGCTCCTGTTAGTAACTATTTTTAAAAAGTATGAAGAATTCAAATCAAAACAATCGTAAAAGTACCAACTTTCTAATTTCAAAACAGTAATTTACTGTGCAGGAATTGACAAACTGACTAATAATGTTCATTACCACAGTAAAATAATCAGTGAATGCTGCACTGGACAGTAGCCATCGTATCTCCTAATTATATCTGACACTGGAAAGTTAGTGAGATATTTGAATGAGACGCAAGTCTTAAATATGAAAGAGTTTCGGCCGTTGGTTTGTTCTTTTCTTGGTCCCACAGGCCTGTAATTGATTAACCACAGAGCAAATATGTCCAACACTACCTGTGGCATGAGACAGAGCACCACACACAGACACAGACACACACACACACACACACACACACACACACACGCACACACTATGAGGTCCATGGAGAGTTTGAAAAGTGAAGAACCAGCATGCACACAAACCCTACACATTAACCCAGTACATTTTTAAAGAGAGCGTAAAAAAAAAAGTTTGCGATTGATTGTTAAAGCAAAACAAAAGCACAGATATTGTCTTATGAAGACACGTTTTGCTCACCTTGCAAACACAGCATGTAAGCATGAAAAATACAAACTTAATATCTAAATATATATTACACTAATAAAAATCAAAAAAAAGTATTTTATCCAAAATTGTATTTCATTTGACTTATATTTACTGAGACACGTGAATGACTCAGCTTGTGTTTGTGTAACTGATCCGATGTATGGACACATTTTAGGAATGTGCCTAGTAAGCATTTTCTCCAGTGTTGTGGACAGTGGAAATTCATGACTTCATGTCACATGCTTGTGATTTCATGTTTGAGGAACTCATTGGGCATAGTCTCAAAAGGACAACATGCATGTACATGTTGTGGCAACCCAGCGAACTTAGAGGCAATGTTCACTGCCTCCGCAGTGTGTCCACCCCTTTGTCCAAACGGCCTCTCTTATGTTGCCCGGCAGGTGACGAGTAGCTGCCTCCCCTCATTACCTGATGGCTTGCAGGTGTGACCAATTCCACGTGCCCGGAGGCTGCAGTACATGTCCTGGGTAAAACACCTATCACCTCAAGATTGGGGACCCGCTTGGGGACCCACCTCCTGTGCTGGATTGGCTTGGCTGTTTCCTCTGGTTTGCCACAATGTACTATGAGTTTGTTGGTACTTGTCCACTTTTGTGTTTGCACACATTGAGCCTGCTGGATTCTTTGCATATATTTTCTGCACTTCACAACTATAATCTGTACAGTCTGTTAGAAGGTGCATATACACTGTTTGGGTGCTGCTGTGTATTTGTGGACACAGAATTCACCCGGGAGAGGGGAAAAAAAGTAAAATTAAACAGGTGGAACAGGGAAAACAAGCCCATATTGCATATAGCCTATATATATATAACACCTGCACGTGCACCCTGCAGAACAGGAAAAGTCACAACGTGTTTATGAAACTTATGCGATGAACTGCTGTGAAATGTATATGAACATGTGTAGCATACTGTATAGTATATACATATTTTTAAAAGGAGTTCAAAAAGGGGTTAATGGGAAAAGATGTATGCAATTGACCGGTCACTAAACCCCTTCCCTGAACATTTTCTTCTTCATGGATGATCAACTGATAAGGATGTTGATCATTTTCCCAAGGACATGCAGCTTTAGCCTCAAGTCTTTTAGCTTTATATTATGTATGTAGCCATCAAGTACATATTTAAGGCCCATATTTAGAGGATTCTGGTTTTTCAAACGAGTCCGCTTGAACGTTATAAAGATAGCCACAGGCACCAACCTACTCATGGAGGGGTTGTTAGCTTAATTAGCTAGCTAGCTACAGCTGATTAGCAATAATCAATGGTCGCCGGCTAGAAATGAGAAGCATGCTTTTGTCTCCCGCTGTCTGAAATCATGGACCCATTGTTACGGAAATTACTAATAACTTTGAGTGTTAAATCTGACCCCATTATCATCGTAAATTGCATTTGTGCAATGGAGAACAGAAAGCTTGACAGGCGTAGCAACGGGAAGTAAGGGGAGCAGAGCTTAGTGGCCAATTATAACTTAGTAATACCATTTTTACTTGTCATGTGAATTTAAATTAGGATTTCCACCTTCACTCTTTGCCATATTTCTTCTGTCTCCACTGTTCAATGTCACATGAAGCATCAACGGCTTGAAATAATCTAAAATTACTGGAAATGTTGAGTCGGCAACGGCAGGTGAAGAGGACACAGACCAAGGTGATCCAGTTTCCACCTAATCAAACAGACATTTCATAAACAATTAAACATTAATGGGGCAGTCGTCGTGACGTCACACTCAATCATGAGGTTCTGCCAGCTATTTTGTTCTGCCATTCAGTACCGGGGCTCATTGCCTATTAATGAGGTAATAGGACACGGTCAAAATGGTTCTGAGGGCAACGATTAGGCCATATCACTTCCTCCCCCCTCAAAGTACAGAAGTATCACATCCACTCTTTGCAATCAAAATGCATCATGGTGAAGGTTACAGATTGAAAGAATAGATAGGGGAAAAGAGAAGGGCAGAAGTGAAACCGGTGTCAGCAACAGACATAAGTACAGATTAAAGCAGGGTGCAATAGTTTCTAATCTTGGCTGTAGCCTCTATTATATATTACATCAGACTTTATCAGTATCTGCTTTTGTCTGCTGTCTGAGCTGGTATACCTCATGCTGGAACTCGTCTCTCAGGACTGTCAACCCTTCTTGTTCTGTTATATATAAAAAGAGTTCATTGAGTCGCTTGTTTTCTCTGAGCCGCAGCATGGAAATGATAAAACTCTGTTTGTTAGGCTCAGCGGCTCATCAAGTGGCTCACCCGCCGCTGAATCAAACCGGACGATTTGATTACTAGTTGGAGCGTCGTCTGCTGTAAGCTGCTGTTATGAACTCGTTGTTTGTTGGTGTTTTTTTTGGGAGTGACTCAACTCCTTTCTGTTTTCTCACAGAAACAGGTGAAGGGCCTGGTCTTTTGTGCTGGGTTTACAGTGCCCATTAAGAATAATAGGGTGATGATCAACAACCTTTTGGCCAGGTTCCCAGTGACATGAGTCTTTTTTTTTTTTGCTCAGTCAGCACAGCCAGGGTCTTGTCAGAGAGAGAGAGAGAGAGAAAAACAAACAGCTGTGCATGCCAGGAGGCACACAGCAGCGTCACACCAGAGGGGCTGTTAGAGTCCCAATGGTGGTATAAGGTCAGCTTTGTTATTCCCATGTTTGAGGATAACATGAGTAGTAGAGATAAGCTTGCCCTAGAATTTACCGTGCATGTCTTCAGTATCTCAAACATTCGCTACGATACTTTGCAAGTAGTTTTGGCAGCACGTCTTGACTCGCCCCGCAGTGTTGTCTCCCGTGTTTCACATCAGTAAACTCTATGAAGTGGGGATGTTATTGTAGAAATAGGTAGAACATGAAGAAAAAACAGGACAGGCGAAGCAAAACGGAGAGTTTTTCATTGATTTGTGGTGATGTGTCACATCAGGCTAAAGATAGGTTTGATGTTCAGTTTTTCTATGGGATCTTTTTGCTTGGAGCCCGTTGTATTGTGACAGCTGCCCTCTCCCTGTTAGAATAACATCCCCGGGAACTCACTCTTCCTCACGTGCACACGGGGGTTGTAGGCCAACGCCTTTCCCTCTGGATTGTGGCCCACAGTACATATAGAATATTTAGGGAACTGTGTATATGCATGTCTCCGCCTGGCAGTATAAAGTCATAAGATAGAGGTTATCTTTTATCCCAGATACTTCTTTCCCCCTCGTCGTTTTTTCCCCCTTCTCTTTTCCGTGTTGTCCCTGAGGTCTCTGCAGTTCATGGAATCCAGGGAACGCTGCTTCCTCCCAGTGTTGGTGTGCACTGGTCCAGGACCCGCTGGTCTGGGGGGCACGCCTCTCCACTCAGGAAAGCCGGTGCTTGGCGAGGCCGCTCCACTCTGATGGCCTGCCAGGATACACACAGATCAGAGAAGAGGAGAAGAAAAGGGACCGAGAGTCACTTAAAGGGGGCCAAAAGGCAACTCTGGTCCAGTTAATTCCCACATTGAGTCAACATTTAGGTGTTAACATCAAATGGAAGTTATGGTAAAACGTACACTACATGTAACCCCTGCTTCTCACTCTGGAGCTCATCAACAGGTTCTGACAACTTAGCACCAGTTTTAGATGCTAGTTACTGCTCTGTACGATGAGAGAAAAATCTGCAGGTAGGTTGTCGCATGTGGGCAGGTAAGGGTTAATCCTCCAGTCTGCTCAGTGAGATAGACAAACACGCTCGAACCTAGAGCTGTGTTTAAAGAGTGGGGTGGGGGATACCCTCTTAGTCTGCAGTTTTCACTCTTTGTCTGCGGGCCAGTTACCAACGATCCTCATGTGTAGATCTATAGTACTGAAGCATATTGATTTACTTCTTTACTGTTAAAAACCTGCCACTGCAGGTTTAGGA
>JAVQJL010063026.1:0-16746 GCA_036024295.1 Nannoperca obscura | reverse complement strand
TTTCTGTTAGAAAATTCAACAAATACAAAATATGATACGTGTGTCTATTTAGCAGAAAACTGAGTTAGAGTAACTACCCTTTTCAAACTTTTGCAGGTATCACTGTTACATGAATTCAGTTGAACTTTTTTAAATTGCCATTTCCTTATTTGTAACAGATATTAACAGCAGGTTTTTTAAACATTTCTCCGTAACCATTTTCTTCTCTGTACCCTCATTAATCAGCTAATTAACAATTCCATTAGTTAAGATTTTCCCGATTATATGAAATTAATCTGCGGTATATAATATTTTTCTCAGTGTTTAAATTTTTTGCTTTCCACTCCTAGAAATATCTCAGGACTACGCACCCCTCCTCACCTTCTTCAAACAAGGAAACACTCCAATAACAAATCTAATAAATATAGCCTGTAATAAATCACTAATAATTTACAGAAGATCCCTTTAACAGCTTTTGACTGTGCATCACTCAGATCCCCGGGTCCCCATTCTCCGTACCCTCTGCGCTAATGCAGCGCTAATGCAGTGAACGGGGGGCTTGTTTTTATTAGCTAGTGTCCCACTGTTTGGATAATCTCTCGATTTACCAAAGCCTCTCGTTGACAGCCCTCCTCGCCAAGTCCCGAGCCCCTACAGGTGTCCAAACATCAGCTAATGGAGCCAGCGCGATCGTTAGGCAAGAACACAGAGAGAAAGAGACACACAGAGATATATAGACTCCATTTTGTCAGTGCATGATTTTTCACTGCTGAGCAGCATGTGAACCACACTTTATCTTATCACAGGATCACCATGGAGATAGTTTTGGTAACTGTAATTTGAATTTGGTAACTCTCGCTGCAGCACAAGCCCAGACAGACATATTAAAAAAAATCTGAAATCAGAAAACCCAAATAATGTGCTAAATAGGCCACTCGGATGCTCGGGGCAAGTTCCTCTTTCACAGCGGCTTCTAGCAATCAACGCATGTCAAACACAATAGGCATCAACTATAGTCCTTGGATGAGTACCATGTGACTAGATACCCTGGCCAGACTATAAAGCAAGAGCACCACCGCTGCATTAACTTTGATGATAGCACAGGAAATACACAACACTGATGACAATAAGTGGGATTTGCACTTTTTGTGTGCTTCTCCATCATTGCAGCCAGACTAAAGAGAGGTGGTTTTGCAGCACTTTTTCAATTGAGACAGAAGTGGAAAGAGTTTTGAAGTCTTATAAACAAAGACAAAAAAACGTTCATTCAAAACACAAGAGAGTCTGGGGGGGAAAAAGTGACACAGGAACTCAATAAGGAGTGGTCATTTTTAGTTAATGTCTGAGTTTGTTAATGTCCAAAAATTGTAACCGTATAATGAAACGATTGTCGTCCTGATGAGTTACCCTAATACGCTGTAACAAGTCTCATTCATCTTTTTAGCCATAGCTCTGCCTCTCTCCAGAAAGCCTCCATTAGGTGTTAATACCTAAAAAGGCAAATACAAGCAGAAGGAAAAGAAGAAGTGCTCAGAAAAGTAGCACTACTCAAAAGTGTAACGAAAGTCCACCTTGATTACTATTTCCCTCCTGAAGTGTGCGGAGCTGCAGAGAAAGGCACTGCAGCTCAGTAAGAGAGCTGTGTGTATGTGATGGTTTGCCGTGTCAGCCCATTGGAATGGATGATGAGTTCACACCAAGCCGGCCCGGGTGATGATGGGATAGGTCTTAATGTAGACAGCCATAAACACAGCAGGCCATCTCTAATCCTGAGAGGCTCCTTTGTGTACCTCACACTGCACAAACTGTTTTGATGAATCTCCCGACCCCTGACCCTTCGATGACGGATGGCGCTCTGAGGGAAAATGTAACCAGAAGGCAGCGGATCGCCTGGCCATCCTGTTTGGGAGATGAAATGGACTCTTGCTTCATCATCCCAGTTTTTTTGCTATGATATATTTAGTTTCAGTCCAGTGTGGCATATGGCTTGTGGAGGAAAGCATTGCTACAATGTAGAGAATTTAATTAAGCTTTAATTAAATTAAGTTTTTAACATGAATAACAGACTAGCCATTTAAAACCCCACATATCATTCTTTATTTCCACATTTTATATATTTAAACCTACATGTTAAATGTTTTATTCATAGCATGTGCACTTCAGTGAATGTGAACGCCCCCCTTGCAGTAACCGATTGACTGAAAAGTACGCATTCACTCAAGTCATTACATTACATTACATTTAATTATTTTAATTCAAATAGAGTCAAATTGATCCAAAATCATTTGGAAAAAATGTGTAATCATTATATATTTGCATACTTAAGAGGGAAAGTACAGTTGAGCCAGAATGAGCTGTGCTCTTCTCTCTGACCTGAAAATCAACACGGGGCCATCTTGCTTACACAACCACACTGTTGCAGTCGCACAGTCACAGTGCACAGATACACGAACACACACAGGTCATGTCTCCCTGCACAGAGCCTGTTTGTAAGAGCAGCGAACCTGACAGTGGAAAATCTTAGCCGCTCCCTCAGCCTCCGTTTGGTCTTGGCGTTTTGATTTGTTTGACAGGGGAGAAAATTATAACAGCGAGGGGAAAGAAATATGAAAATATGACTGGTAATACTTTCAAAACATGGATACTTTCCTTGCTGTTTTTGCACAATCCATAGTGGGAGTCTCTCTCTCTCGGCGTGTGTGTGTGTGTGTGCGTGTGCGTGCCTATGTGTGTACATCAAGGCGCTGCAACACTACAACAATGAATCATCTTTACTGATGACATGGTACGCTAATCGTTTGTCTATATCTTGCAGGTTTGTTTCCATATCTCAAGGGTTTCTTGTGGTCTCCTCACCATTTCTCTGACTTGACTGCATGATGTTCATTTCATTCATTTATTTATTTATCCAGTCTGCTTTATTGCTTTGATTCTCTGAGCCAGGGGTTATTTTGTTTTAATGAACGCCTTATACTTCTCCTTTGTTAGAGTCAGTAACTGAACTTTTCAGAGTAAACTATCTCATTGGAGATGATGGTTCAGTTGAGGAGAGCAAACACAGACTGCGCTCTGATTATTCATAAATTTGGCTTATTCATATGACCGAGGGAGGAAGCTCAGAGAAAATGACACCGCAAGGAGGAAAAAGTCGACTTTGTATCCTCTTTTCAATCATTATTACTTCACTGTTTATAATGCTGAACACCATTACTTTTCACTTTGAAGAAACACACCTGATGCTGCCAAAAGGACACTTTTTGCTACTGTGGACCCCGGGACCCCGTTGGCCTTTTGCTTACCACAGCCATTATCCCTCACTGTACTAAACTCAGCAGCCACTTTGACACCGCAGAGTACATGAATCAACCCAAACACATTCATGTAACACTTCAGTTTAATGCACCACAATCACAGCTGTTGATAAGATATAAAACTGAATATTGTTTCAGGGGAAAATGAGTAGAGCTCTGGTTTAGCCATGTTTGTGTTTGAATCCAGACTGATCACTCATCAGCTCCTGCATATGTGCTACAGCTACTGTGGACATAACAACTCACGTCCCCGGAGAGTGTCAAGATACAGTCAGCTTCAAAGAACCACAGAGGCTTTCTAATTGGCTCCCAGCAATAACACAACAGCTACTTTCACTCAGCAGGTCCGAGAGCTGAGTCAAAATATAACTTTCACTGTGTTATTTGCTGAGGTCAAACTGTAACCCTGCTTACAAAGTAAATCTTGTTTGGACACAAAAACCATAAAATTGATTTTTTTAAATGATTAAATGATTTTTATGGAAACTTGGGGACATGAATAATGAATAAAACCTTTGTCTTGCCATGGAAACCAGGACAGAAAGTAGTGTTCCTGTTACTATAGTATGTTTCACATACTTTTTCAGTGGCCATAGTCTTTATTGGATGAGGCAGCGCTATAGCTAATATATCAAGACAAGCCTGTGGTGCCACGAGTCACAGAGATTAAATGACTGTTCAGTGTTTGGGTTGCGAAGGGTTGAGTGTTGGCCATCGCTCCAATGCCAGAAATGAACCTAAATCACATAGAGGCAAAAAACAGACACAGAAAACACTGATGCTATTGTGCAGTGTGTGCAAACCCAGCGAGGCTGTTGGGTGGAGGAGAAAGGAGGTAAGGAAAGAGGAGGAAGACAGATTAAGCATCTGAAAAAGAGCATGGTGAAAAGAGAGGCAGGAATAGGGTAATTAAATGAAACAAAGGAGGTGTGAAATAAAGGCAAGAAAGGAGATATAGTTTACAAGATAAAATGAGAAAGAAAAAAGAGAAACAAGAAGAAAGTGAGTGAATGAGAGCGAGTTTTCGGAGAATCGATGCAGCGTCTCTCCGCTGGGACCGAGCTAACAGCGCAGCAAACCCGTGGATCTCAGGTGTCCAGTCGATGGCTGATGCATTAGGCTGCTGATACCCGCCGCTTTGGGTTCAAACACACATTTTCTTAATACAACATGAACCCATTTCCCCCCCTCATTAATCATGTAACCTGATTAGGGCTAGAGGCCTGGCCTGTACTGAACCCTGCTCCGCTCGCCGACTTTCATTTTGTCAGGCTTCTCATCATACACACATGCAAGGATGCACATGTGCACGCATGCAGACATATTAACCCATGATTTTCCATTTCTTTAAAGGTAGTAAGTGTAAGCACAGTTGAACTTAGACTTACAAATAATGCATACACCCAAAGAGTGATATGCACAGCGTTGAGTGAACTGGCACTTCTGCGCTTTCTGTTCTAATCACCAAACTGTGAAGGGACCCTTCTTGCTTATTTCTTTCTGCAGTCTCACAACAAAGGAGAACTAACATGGTCCAAATGCCTTTTGCGTCAGCACAAGTGCACTTTCGGTTGGTCCAAAAGTTCCTTTGGTTACCTCAAGTTATGCTGTAGGGTTTTGTATTTTTTTGTCATCATCACCAAATCCCATGAAAAAACACAACAGAAAAATTGTCTCACTTTGTCGATCAGTACTTTAGTATTGATAAGACAGCTGTGGCACTCTGCCCCAAGCTCCTTCATTTCTATTGAAGATATACATTTAAATAAAAAGGTAAAATATACATTCATTTTTTAAAACGGCAAAATAATTTACCATAAGAGCTGGATACTGTATATTTTGTCAACTTACCGTAAACATGATGAAATGATGCATTTGTTAGGGGCTATTCTATTCAGTTACTCTGATTTGGTGTGCTAGTGGGATTTCCAGTAATATTTATGGCTGTGTATAATGTCTAAATGGTTCATGGAACTCATTCAAAATAAACTACAGAGCCTATGTTCATCGTAATGAAGGAACATGAAACCCAGTGTAACTGTGTGTCTCATTTATGTGTTTTTAATAGTTTATGGACAATGGTGGAGGTCTATGGTAAAGAGGAACAAGCTCCTTTAAGCTTTGGATAGACAGTCAATACTTTTTAGTAGGATCACGTCACTGTTGGTTGACATTTTCTGTTTGGTTTTCATGGGATTAGCTGAGAAAAATACAGCATATCATCTTCATCCAACCATAAACTACACCTGCACACACCCGCAGACGTGATGTATGTATGGCCACACATTTTACAAAAAGTACACTACACATAAATATACAGCACACTAAACTCGGAGGACGCCGCACTGTGGTGTCGTGGCTGCAGGAGACAGAGACGTCACTGTTATGATTATGACTAATTTCAGCTGCTCATCGGGGCACAGAGTGTGAAAGACAGGCTGACAGACCAAGTTAAACATAATACCACTGGACCAAATACCGTTCTGGTATTCATCGACAAATGACAAGTCCAGTCATTGATTTGCTCATGCTCATTGCTATGCACTCTAAGTGAGCAGTGAAAAATAACCTAACCTGAGTTTCGTGGGGTTTCTTTTTTCCTGAGATACACATGAAAGTAACACATGCATGTGAACACACACTAAAACACAATTTATTCACTCTTACCCGTGGGTACACACAAACACACATACAGGGATAATTAGTTACAGTAAGATGGCCCGAGAGACCTTCACTGTCACAAACAATTATCCTGTCACATGTAAGCACACACACTTTACACATTTACATTTAATTGGAATCTCTAGACTCAACCCTTTCCTGGGTAGAGACACAGATGTTTCATTATTTCAGATGAGAGGGCCTGTCACATGTTCCACAGTCATTTAATATTTCTGCTGCTTTTTGCCTCAGTGGTTGGAAATTCTGTACTGTACTGTCCACTCGAACTTCGTCTGACTCTGGCTTGTTTATAGGTACATACACACACGCTGCATATGTTCGCATGCACACACACAAACTGTCACCACTATACATCCGCAAGCCCCCAAATACATATATACGGTTTAATTTCTGTTGCTTTCTTACACCTCTGGTGCCAGATGAACCTTCCTGAAGTGTCACACTACATGTTTTATAAAATCACAAATTTAAACGTTACGAGATACAGACACTTTTTTATGTTTAAACTCCTGCCATTCAAATTCAGCACCATGGGCAGCGTTCATACCCGTCCATTCAAAAGTCCTCAGACGTCAACATTTGTGTTACACTGCAAGTTCTTGCAGATATTACATGTATCCCAGGAGCTAACCAACATTCTCTAACACGTAAACACATATTTGCTAACTGTATAAAAACTTCATTAAATTAATTATACAAAATGTACACCTGTGCTGTGATGCCTATGTTTCCATTGTGGGTCTGTATGACTTCCTGGTGTAATCTTACAGGCTTAGTTCAGTATACAGATTAAAGTTCTTAGTACTGTCCGACATTATGAAGGCACTGAGGGTATCAGCTGTCTCCATTACGGTTAGTCATGGAAAGTCTTACTTACATATTCCTATTAGCACCTTAACCTGTTGTATGAATGTCTGAACTCACAACTGAAACATGTTCATATATTTAATGTTAAAGAAAAGGTTACATTTCTGCACAGTCGGTGCAGAGTTTAACCTTGATTTCTCTCTCACATGAACAGATAGTGTTAGTGTGTCTCATTAGAAACGCATTACCACACCTTACACTAACAGGTCTGCCTGTCAAATACTCTCAACTAGTGTGAGAATGCAGGAAGCTGCGCCAGGAACATAGAAACAGGAGCATAGTGTGTGTATGTGTGTGTCTGCCCTGAGGGACCAGGAGGGCCATAGCAGACCAGGTCAGGTTGGGTTTACATGCCTGACACACTGTCACAGATACCCCCGCTGCGTACGTCACTCAGCACCTACACACACACATACAGCCTGACAGTGACATACAACAAACACTCTTGCACGTCCGATGAGCATCTGTCAGTAAAAACACAAACATTCATCAGAAATTCATCTTTTTTTTTTTTTTACTAATCAAGGAAATCCTAATCATACGGCTTGAATTAGTTTGCTGATTTTTCATGAGAAAACTTTCGTCTCTTTGGAAAGTGTGCATGCTTTATAACTCCCCAAAACGAATAACCATAGAGATGTGACTTGTGTGCAAACAAAAGAAGTTAATTTCAGCCAAGTATTACCATGTAAATTACCTAATTTCTTTGTTCTTCTGAATTGATTTTTTCCCTTAGCCAAAATGCTAATTGTTTGCACGTATTCTGTGTTTTATTATAACTTCGAGAGAGGGAGGCGTAGTCCACAGTGTGGAGTTTTTTAAAGACAAAGGAAGAGGAAATCACAAAGTTTACCTGAAGTTGATAGTGCTAATTATAGTTTTTACATACAGTGGCACAAAGATGCTCGTATGTTAAGTACCATTTCTCTCTGTCATTTTCTGTCTCTCACTTAATCAAACACACACACACACACACACACACACACACACACACAAGGATGGTATTTCCATCCATGGTAGGGGCAGTGCAGAGAGTTTGAGTGTGCCGTCTGTGTGGTTTCCTGCTACAGATTCATTCTTTAACTATCACAATGGCTCAGATACAAGATACCCATCCACACACACACCTACACACGCTTACATTCAGCCCCTTAGTCACATACAACTTGTATGTGAGAGCTGATACAGATACAGATACTCAGCACCTAATTTAAAAGATGGACAGTTTAATCGTGTAAGATGTGAGACGTCAAACACTAGGCACTGTGGCTCTTAATCAGTTTCAGTTTCTTTTGGTTCCAATAACAGAGATATGGACTCTTTGCTTACTAGAAAAATGTATCTATATTAGCGTTGGTCCACCATCAGGCAGCTACATATATGCCATACCAACCCAGAGCCTTCGTCTAATGAGCCCACAGGGTCTCCAGATCAATAAGGTGTTAAGTGGCCCTTTGAAAATAGCATCGTAGTGTTAAGTTGGTCTGTCAAGCATACAGTCCACAAGCTGAGCTGCAGCACTTCAATTTAAGAGCTGCCATCTTGTTAACATGGATTTACTCATCAGAGGGTTCGGATGGACAAAGGGTCTCGCACAAGCTTCCACACAGAGAGACATAGTCAGAGAGTAAGAACGTATGTATTCACAAATGCACATATTCATGAACAGTTACACATTTTGATTTGGATTTGCTTGTATATATTTGACATTAAGCATGAAGCACTGACCAGTGAATAATCGTGATTTCAACCACAAGTCACTTTAAGAGGCGGCTCGTGATAATGTATTTTATTAATGTATTGATTTTACAAGCTCCAAAAACCAAACACTATGATACTAATGGCCTGACGCAGTACTTACTATTTGAGACAAAGGGCTCTGGACACTGACGGTTAGACTGACACGACAGAAGACTTAACATGCATAATACATTTAAGATTAAATAATGTAGAATTGTCTTCACCCTGTTTCACGGACTGAATCGGACCTCTCCCCCTCCTCCTCTCCCACCTTTACCACAACCAACTCCATCTTTCCAAAGAGTCACATTTAGCCTCACTCTGTCTCTCCCACCCACAGCCTAGCAACACATGCACACACACACACACACACACACACACACACACACACACACACACACAGCCTAACTTTGAGGGCGAGCTAGTGAATTCCTGAGGGCTATCAGGTTTCGGGTTGCCTTGGCGACCAAGCACGGAGGCAGATCCATTAATCATTGAGAGCAGTTCACTCCAGAGTGGAGGTCAGACTGATTGCTGTGGATAGGGTATCATCCCAAAACACTCACGCACACACACACATGCACACATACACGCACACACAAAATGTGGACCAAGGACCTTGATTTGAATGAAAGATTAGTCTGCCTCCCCTTTCCCAACTTCAGTTCCTCTTCTAAAAACATCGTATGCAAACACAACCGGTCAGAGCAACTCCCGATATATTAACATACAAACATGAACCCCATTTTACGCTGGCAGTCACACACTCTAGTTGCTTTCTCTTTCTTTGGCTCTCTCAACCTCAAAGACACACACACTCACACACACAGACAGACAAAACAATCTATCCCTCCTATGTTGTCTGGGCATCAGGACGGCCGTGGCGGTGTCATGTGACGTGGCTGCGTGGAGCCAAGTGGATTAAGAGATTGGAGCTCCGCATTTATTTTTCAGGGACTCGGCTGAAACACTAGACCTGCACAGGTGTCTAGGAAAACTGAGAGAGCAAGGGAGAAAGAAAGAGAGAGAGAGAGGGATGGTAGGAGCAGAAAGAGATGGAAATGTGTGTAACACACAGTGATAACATTGCTTAAAAGAATCATTATTCATTTAAAGGATTCGTGTAAACATTTTTAATTCATATACTAGTATACTCAGTATATTAGAATAGCACAGATCTTGTGCATTCACTAATGAAGATATACAATAAGGAGGCAGACAGTTACAAATGAGGAAGCAGCAGACAGAGGACTCAGAGGGAGAGAAGGTAAAAGTTATGGAGGATGAGTGGGGACTTGGTTTGGGGTTGTGTAGTGCAGCAGGTGAATTGTGTGGATCTGGTGATTGGAGAAAACTGGGCATCCAAAGGTCAAAGGGTCAGCGAACCACAACAACCATATATCCTTGCTGAAGTGCCGTAGAGCAAGACAGCAAACTTTATACAAGTTTACTAAATCTATTGTAAGCTACTCTGTGTGTGGCTATTGCTTGGATAATGCATTAAACTAACTTCTTGGGTGACAGGATACAGTAACAAGTTTGGATGATACGCAAACCGCTTGAGGATTGAGGTCACGATTCCCAACAATTATTCTTAGAAACAAAGTCCAAGAACTGACCAGGGATCTTGTGTCACTAAGTGGTGCTGGTTTGCTTAACTTTCATGTTGCTGTTGATGGGCCTTCACATTCGACACTAAACCGTTTTGTAAGTGCTTGTTTTCAACAACAATGATGACACAAGCTAGGAGTGAAATGTCTCCAAACTGAGGACAGGGTAAGGGTAGGTGTTTAGAGATATTTGGAGCTACAGTAATACCGTCTAGAAGGTGAAGCAAAAGGTGTTGGTGGTGCAATAACTCCTGTATGGCTTGGCCATGTGGGGTTGTGGGGAGGGTGTTTAAGGAAAGGATCAAGTCACCAGTCTAAAATGAGTCGGGGCCCAGACAAACCAACCTGACCTAAAAAAAACTACAGGTTATGCTCTTTATGTCGCCTTATGTCTTCTGTTAGAAAATGCTCTTAAACACACCACGAGTTGTTCTGCGACTAACAATTTAACTTTGTTTGGTCCGTCTGATAACATGTTTGCAATACAAGTTGATATGCAATATGTGATATAAAAAAGTAACTACTGGCACTGTAAACTTCTGCTTTTCTTGTGTTGGTCTTTCTCTTGTGGAAAAAAGAAGTAAAGGCAGAAGTGGCAAAATAGGAGGAAAGAGTGTTAAATGGGTGAAATCATTAATTTGTTAGGTTAAACACACAGTCAGAGAGATTCATCTCATTGCCACGGATTCAGTGTGCTGAACAACCTCCAATAAAGGCCATCTAGCACTGATGGTACCAGATGCATGGCAAAAACTATGGGCATTGGTTGGCAACAGATGGTCAAAAATGGCCCAGTACCCACAATTCATAGGCCTCATGCATGTTCATTCACACACTCATACACAAACACGCGCATGCATATCTATCTCTAATGCAGTTTGTCCAGCAAGATTTACTGCGTCCTGGGAAACCTGATGTAGACGGCAACAAATCAGCGTGACTATGAAATAGAGAGCCACATGAACATTTACACACACACACACACACACACACACACACACACACACACACACACCAAATTTAAGCACATTTGTGTCACACACAGAAACAGAGGCACAGCTAGGACTCTTGTGAGCGCACATGCAAACACACACACACACACACACACAAATACACGCACATGCACACATGAAATATAGGTACAGCCACTGCACCACTGAACTGGCTCCCAAAGGTGCCCACTAAATTTACTGGCTCCTCTAGCCACTTCAAAAGCTCTCCATAACTTAGAGCCCAGACGATTTTATTGTTTCATGGAAGAAAGGATGGTGAAGAAAAAAGCAAAGAGAGTGAAGGGGTGAAAGATAGATGTACTGGGAAAAAATTAAATCCTCCTTTGTCTCAGACAATTAAAATTCCTCTGGTTGTGAGGCACGTGCACACACATCTACACATTGCAAGTGCATGCTCGACCTTGTGCATATTCACAGCTGAACGAACAAATACACAAACACAGTAAAAATGTGTTCAATCTATAAACTCTAGTGGACATCATACAACATATCGTTTTTCTTTTGTTTTAATTAGTGGACTTTATTTACTCTATAATATGCCCATGGACACAACACCCAATCCTCTCTTTCTCTCTTTCTCCATCTGTACCTGTCTCTCTCTCTCTGTTTCTGTGTGGACCACCGTGTGAGTTGCTATCAATGTAGCTAGTTAAAGCTAATGATGTAGACACCCCTCTCCTCCAGGTTATGAGGCAGTGAGCTG
The DNA here is from genome assembly GCA_036024295.1 of Nannoperca obscura. Lineage (NCBI taxonomy): Eukaryota > Metazoa > Chordata > Actinopteri > Centrarchiformes > Percichthyidae > Nannoperca > Nannoperca obscura. Next base: position 4,841 of record JAVQJL010063026.1, on the reverse strand, counting down.
GTAGCAGAACCTGTTAATGTCCACTCCAATAGTAACACTTTCCTTCTGGCACTGGACTAATGATAAGCAATGGTGACGTGCAGTTGTGTGTTCCCGTCCTAAGGCCCCATTTAGGGACAGCTTTGAGAACTAGTTAAGATTGAGACGGCTTTTAAGAATTGATGTGTGTGCAAAGAACGTGTTTTTTGTGTCCGTTTGTGATGCGTGTCCACATGTCTGTGTCTACTTGTACTGGTAAAAAAAAGTGACAGTTAGCATGTTTTCTGCTTTTTCTTCTTCACACGGTTCATAACATTATCTGTAATCAAATACTTTTGCACCTCGGTTGTTCAGGTGAACGGTAAACCCCCAACTCTCTCTCTCTCACACACACGGTTAGATGAGACTTTGTATTTAGCAAACTGAGCTTCCCGGCAGGTGGTCCACCAAATGTTATCTTATTGACCTCTGTCCTCACACACACACACACACACACACACACACACACACACACAGGCCAATTCAGTAAGTGAGCTGAGGGGATCAAGAGGTGATAAGGAGGCCTCTGACAGTAGGACAAGGATTTACTTGACTAAATCAACCTGAAAGAGAACAAAGACACAAGATGGCAAACACACACACACACACACACTGAGATAAATATGAGGGTTTAAAAAATTGTATATACCAGGGCTCCATTCTCTCCCACTACATTGCTTTTGTGTTACTTTTGTGGGAATAATTGTTCCTGTATATGTATGTGTTTGTCTGCATGTGTGTCAGAGTGGCTGCTACAATGGCTACGCCTGTCGAATACAAGAGTATTACCATCTGCTCTTTGCGATGACTAAGACCAAAAACCCAGTATACAGTTGGTGGTCTCAGCTTCAGCAACCAGATTGTCTGTCCATGTTTGCATATGTGTGTGTGTGTGTGTGTTTAGCTCTTTCATAAACGTATGTGTTGTTGTGTGCACGCTGAAGCCCACCAAGTCAGAAAACCCAGATGGGATGAGGGATCATATTCTTGATTAAAAATGAAGGAGGGAGTGCCAAATTCTTCTGTTTGTGTGGTGTGTGCACATCCTTATGTGCGAACACACACAATGCACACACTCCCATATGTTGGTTTTGTACCTGCTAACACACCGAGGTAGGAAAAGCTTGGCTCTCATTTCCCGAACACGTTGATAAATTCCAGATATCCTACCCACCCAACACACAAACTCGGCTCTGCGTGGATGGAAAGAGAAATGTGGAGCATTCGCAGGAGGTGCATACTTATTCTACGCAATTAACCTTTAATTAAGCAGGCAGAGGTGAGGCAGCAAAGAGCCACAGAGGAACAATATGCTGTCTGTTCATTTACTGGAATGTTATGGCGCTGGAGTCACTGCCTGATGGTTGATACATAAATCTGGCTTGGACAGTTTCAGAGAATTTTAGAATTAATGAATAATTGTCTTTTGTGGTCTTTAGAGAGGCTTCTTTGACCTGAGAACACTTTGCACTTTTACTTATTTTCTGTCATAAACACAGGTGTTTTTTTTCAGCAGTCATGAGACCATTAATAATTGTGCGTACACATGCTGTGTTGTAAGCCAGTGTGCTCATATTACTGCAAATATTTCTGACACCAGAAGCTGTTGTACTCTGTGGTCTTGTCACTAAGAGCAATCAGTTATTTAAAAAAATGTTAATGAAGAGAGTGGATTTACACACAAGATGATCCACTCTTGAGCAACACCTAGCTCAAAGTAAAACAATTTAAAAAAAGAAACTGAATTTTACTTTTACTATGGGGTGAAGACAAAATGTCAGCAGGTTTAATGAATGAGGCCTCTGAATATATTCATATCTTCATATCTCCACATCCGCATTGCAAGTAAGTATGTCAAACTGTCCTTAGAATAAATAATGTAATTCTTTTCTGCTTAGATTGATGTATCTTCTCAGATCAAACAGCCCCAGAAAAGGAAAGTTAGGTAAAATCAAATACTTCACAAATTAAAAATGAATTTTGATACTCTTCCACTCTGAACTGACGTGATTTATGTCCTGTTGTAAATGCTCTGTCCATGTGGAATCTACTTTTGAGACAGTCGCTGGCAAATGTGCTGTAGACACACCTCACATACTTTCTTTTTATTTATTTATTCCTTTTTTTAAAAATCAACTCGTCTCAGATCTGAACGTTTAAGCGCTGAAACGTGACTTTTTACAGCAAGTAGCATGGAGAGGAGATTTGCTCTTTTCCTGCCAGATATATCTTTGCCCTGCGCTGCCCTGCAGATCGCTGCACACACTCCTTTGACTATTTATGGCAGCAGTCAACTCCCAGTGCTCTGGTAAAAAGCTTCAGCAGCAGGTGAAGTCAGAGATGTAGCGGAGAACCATATCCCAGACCTGATACAACATTACGGCGCGTAAACTTACAGGGATGAAAAATAGCATGCGCCAGTCTCACCAGGGTTAAAGATTAAAATGTGTGTGTTAGTGTGCGCTTTAGGGCTAGTAGTGTGATAGCAGATTGATTCCAGACTGGTGTTTCTGCGGATTTTGGAAAGGGAATACGCCCTGCCCTCCTTTCGCTGTAGCGCTGCTGTTGCATAGCCTCTATCCATTCAACTGATGGATGTCGCCCAAGAGACTCACAAACACACTGCGACCTGCAAAGTCAGGGGAGAGGAGAGAAGAAGGGGAAGAAAACAGCAAAGGAAGAATAGAAAAGAGATCTCAACTTAACACAACGTCGCTACGATTGTAGAGCCAGCCACTTCTCTGCAGCTCTGTTCTACTTTACTCTATTCTATTCTTTCTGTGACACACGGCTTAGTGTCCATTTTCTCTTCCTCATTCCAACACAGGGATCCATCCCTCAGGCCACAGACCGTTTCAAAACAGCCTTTATTGTAGCACGCTGTTTCTTTTGATTACAGGAAGGTCTCACTTTACCCAACCATTTCGTAGCTGAGCATCTTGTATTACCTACTGTTCCGTGTGTGTGCATCTGTGTGAAATACACACATGTATGTAGATATGTAAACTTGCATACTACATTTGTATTGTTTGAGTTTCAGACGTCTTTGTCTTTGCCGAGTCAAGTTGCATAACTATTATATTACCATTAATTTCACCTTGACACTTTTGGGCCATTCTTTGCTTTGCACTGTTGATACTGGATGTATCTGTTTGTCTTGTTTGAGGCAAACATCTTCTGTTACTTTCCAAACAGCCCTTAGATATGAGGAATCCACCCTAAGCGTATTTGCCTCTTTTACTACATGTTGATTTCATCCTGAGCTGAAAAGTATCACAGGGGGTAAAAACATAAAGTGTGTTTAAATGTGTACTTTGTCATATAAGCATCTGTATTGTAGGTTATCATAAAACGCTGTGAGGAAAACAGCATGTATCTGAAGTAAGAGGCCATCAGTGGCCACAGAAAAGGCTGAAAGATCTTTCATATCCATGTCCAAATGCATATCACAACCACATTTGGAAAGGCTAACTCAAAAGCTGAGAATAGAGTTGCGTATTGTTTTATAAATTGAATCTGACTGGCCAATAAAACCCTGCCGTCTGCTCCGGAGGGGACATTCAGGGGTCAAGGCCCCAACCCCTGATCCAGACAGACAGCCTTGATTCTGTGTTTTCCGCAAAACACAAACGGGTGAAATTCATACTTCAGCAATGTCAACTTCCCTCTGCAGCGCTGTCACTTACAGCCCAGGCCTCGGAGAGTGCAGAGAGAGAGAAACAGAGAAAGAGAGACAGAGAGGATATATCCTGTATCATTTCCTGTTCTTCCAAGCGGTGTCTTTCTGACCTTGTTCATGATATGCCTCCATGCTTCTCAGTATCCTCCTCCCTGGCGCTTTTATACGGGATTCCGTCTCTCCGTCTGCCTGTCTTTCTCACTGATGCTCTTATCTTCTGTCTGCCTGTCTGTCCCTCTCAGGCTCTACCTGTCCCCCTCCTTCTTTACCTCTATCTTCTCCTAACATATACCCAGAGCGTGCAGCTGGCAGCAGAGGGGGGCACATTGCGGGCCGAGGTGGGTGTATTTGCTTCTCTCCGGGCGGCACGCCAGGTGCCGGCTCTCCCTCTACACCCATTTTAGACCACACGGTCAAGGGGGAGTGTTTTCTGTTTCTCTTGGACTGCGCTTTCAAAAAGCCTTTCCTTCACCCTGTCTGTCTGTGCTGCAAGTCTGACGAAAGCTCAGACCCATTTTTTCCAACCAGAAGTGCTAGTTCTGGCATCGTAACCAGCCCTCATCACCCCCCCACACACACACACACACACTGAAACACCAAATATTTCATTTTCGAGGCAGGGTTGAGGAGGCGAGAGATGGGGGGGGTGGAGAAAAAGAGATACAGTATATTTATGAAAACAAACTGGACGGGTGCTTTGACGAGTGCAGTTTAGATTGTGGATATATACCAACAGGAAAGGTGAGAGGCAGGTAAATGTAAACGTTCATTACATTACCATCGACTGCTGGGCCTCTGATGTGCGTTCCCTGGTTTCTTAAAAGCTCTCCACTGACCAAAGTCTGGCTTCTTCTAATTCCGCACAGAGCTCTGGGAATTTATTCAATTACCTAAAATGATCACATAAGAAAAAGGGCTTTAGAATCTGCTGAGGTGCACAGGATAAGCTTTCAGGGCTATCTACAGAATCTCTTTAATTCAGCAAAAGTGTGTGTGTTTTCAAATGTCAAAGTGCCTCAGAGCGGCTTTTTTTTTTTTTTTTTTTTTTTTTTCGATTAAATTTAACCCAAACCAATTTTTTTTAAAAAGAAAAATTTTTTTAAACTAGATTGTACCCAGTGGGCTTGGTTTGTTTAAAAAAAGA
>JAVQJL010063023.1:0-11882 GCA_036024295.1 Nannoperca obscura | reverse complement strand
GTTTCAGTGGAGTGACCGGACTTGAAGCCTGATTGGTTGGGGTCGAGCAGGTTGTTCTGTTTGAGGAAAGTAGACAGTTGATTAAAAACAGCACGTTCAAGTGTTTTGGACAGAAATGGTAACCATATTACATTACAACCATATACTGTTATTTATAGCAGTTTGATTGACTTTGTGACCCCACCTACATTCCATGAAGAGTTGCCCTACTCTGCCTCTGATTGGCTAGTACTTGTTGCCTTCTTTGCAGTATGTGGGTGGGGGGGAAATATAATGGCGCCAAAGCAGGCTTGTAGATGATGTTAGGCTCACCAGCTAAGTAAAGGTCAGAGCATACCAGCCCTTGTGAACAGAAAAGTGGGGTTTTGAGTTTCAGAAGGGGCTGTTAAGTTTCAGATTTTCCTCTTCAATGAGGAGCTGGTACTTGGCAATCTCGGACTGGATGGAGCTAAGATAAGTGCTGCTCTGGTCTGTGTCCATTGGTTCATTATGTTTTGAAAATATTCAAGAAATAAGGTTGCAATGTTTCGAGTGTTAAATGCCATTTTGACACCAACCATGAGAACATTTTCAAGGATGAGGCAGAGATGGCTGAAATCATCAAACATGCCGTGTCCACATATGGGAAGCAAGCAAATACCCTCAAAGTCAAAGTCTGGGGCGACTTTTTTCATCTTTTGTCCTACCTAATCAGACGTGCCCTTCAGATTAGGTATGTTTTATGCTAGGAGGTGCCCACATGTCCAGTGTTACAGATAAGATGGCCCTGGAGAGATTCCATACTCCCTATGATTATAATGAACTGAGACTGAGACTCTTTGACATTGACTGAGAGCTAAACATAAATGTTTTCTTCCTCCCTCTCAGACGGTATAAGACTGGGTGCTATCCTTTAAGACTTTAAGTTTTGAGTATGCGACTGTGTCCATGCATGCAAGTTGTACCAAGATCTTCTCTGTTAACAGATTTGCAGTGTATTACACTTATATATTTAAGAAAGACAACTGAGGCTGAGTTTATTCTTTTCTTCATCAAAGTGAAGACTGACCAAAAGTACAAGTTTTGCACATGAACTTGCTGTATCTCTGTTGGAATGGCTTTATACAGAGGACATAGTAATGCAGCTGATTGAGCTGAAGAGTTCAACACTGTGGGTGATGTTTGCAGAGCTACGGAAACAGCTGGAAACCACAGCGGGTTATGATCACGGAACTGGCATATCCATCTGCTGGATATCTCTACCAGAGAAAGAGAAATGTCATTGAACATTGCACTGGCTTTGCTTCTAGTCTTCGAGTCAAAATATTTCTGTGAACAGATAGTATCGCACATGAAGAGTGTGCTTAGCCCCTCCCACAGTTGTTTGACAACTGACCACTCTGAAGCTTGTGTGACTAAGTACGACCCCCAGATAATGGAGCTCAGCAAAGGAAAGCATGGCCAGGGATCACATTGACTGGTAGGCAGCTGTTTATTTGTTGCACACATGGCTTTGCAGAATGGAGCTCTTTGTATAGTGCTCATATTTCTGTTTGTTACACTTAATTATTCCATTTTGACATTGCTGCCATTGCAACACTTTGTAAATGAGGGCATGTTAATGAAAGCAGTAGGCTGAAATGAGAAATGGGAAATGGGTGGTGGTGGTTAACAATTATTTGTTAAGTTTATTGCTGATGAACAAGATTGGTGGAAGGTTGGTAGAGTTAATGATTTCAACTCGGATGTGGATGTCAGACACAAAGGCCATACACAGCCTTTGTGTATGGCGCTCTAATGTATAGTTACATGTCAAGATTATGGGAGAAAAATGTTTAAAAAATGTTTTGCATATCTGAGATTTTAAATTTTGATGTGCTGTCATAATTAAACTTAATGTTAACTTTAACTTTAGTTGGTGTGGCACATTGATTAAAAGGAATATTTATCAAAGGCACTTGGGTTAGACTTTAGCTGATGATGTGGCTCGCTTTTTCACTACAATAAGCAGCTAATAATTTACAGCAACCAGCAGTTTTTAAATGATATCCACGCCCCTGTAACATGTTTCACATTCAGCTACCATGAGAACCCCAGTTCTTAGTTAGTTTTAGCAGCACTGCTTTCATTGATTTCAAACACAGCCTTGGTTTCGAACAGCCTGTTATATTTCGAATAATAACAGTGTAGGAAAACATTCCTTCAAGATAAATTTCACCCAACATGAGCTGTTGCACCCTGACACTGGCAAAGTTAGACTTGTATAAATGTCAAGAGAGATGTGTCCTCCTTTTGTTTGCTGCTGAATTTGCCAGCAGCTCATTTCCTCCAGGAACACATTAACAAAGCAGTTAATTCTATCATTAATTAAAAGGAATCACAATTCAGTGAACACTTCAAATTAATCTATTGAGATTTGCTCTCACACAATGCTCACATTCTATTTTCTTTGTCTCATCAAAGAAATTGCAGCTCGAGAGGCATGTTTTTGGGGGGGATTATTTCGTGTCATTTCTCGTCAGTCTGGTCCTGTGTAGCTCCGTTAGCAAAGCATGTCCCCGACACTGCCAGGTTTAGCAGTTTGATTCCAAAGGGATCCATACACGCAATAGACAGACATTAGCAAGGCGCTAACACAGGAGTTTGGTTAAAAAAATCATCTTAGATGCATATTTTGACAGTATGAGTAATTTAATTAAATGTAATTGCTGGTGTTGTAGCTTACATGTTCACACATTAAATAGAGTGCCCTTTGGAGTAGTGAGTTCATGTAAAATTGATCTAAAAGGCATTGTTTTCTTTATGAGTCCCACATTTGATGTAGAGTAATGCAGCTAAATCGTTTCGTAACACCAGCAAAATGTTTGATCTGGCCATTGGCCGTGCTGAGCTGTTTATCTCCTCAGTCACTGGAGTTTGGGTTATAAATACTCTGTGCTTGGCATCTCCACAGAATGGAGCTACTTGGAGGGTGATAAGGTGCTAATTAGCAACTGTTAGCAGAAGTAAAAAAACAACAGAATGAAGCACATCTTGTTGTTGCCACTGAATGTTCCGCCGATGATCCTTTCTCCTCTGCTCGCAGGCGCAGAGACTTGAGAGATGTCCCTTATTAACACTGTGTACAAGAAACTCTCTTTTTTCTTCCTTCCAGGCAAGCCAGGTCTGACAAATTAAGGCTGCGGAGTCATTAGATTAAGATAAGAACTTATCTTTTACTCAGAGACAGACTTTTATCTGTTGTATTTCCTTCTCTCCCATCTCGTTCGTTCCCTCTCCCTTCACCCTCCCCCCGTTCACTGTGAGATTGTTAAAGTAATTGGGATGTTATGTGACCAGAAAGGCCAGATAAGTTTTTAACCCTGTCATGGATTAACCTCTCATGTCTGAGGTAGGTCGCAAAAGGTGCAGTTGGAGACATGTTAAGACTCATTTAAAGGAATCTTGATGTATTATTGTTGGAAGACCGCTTGTTTTTTCTGCAGGTACATGTGCCTGGAGGTCTGATAATGACTTCTGTATGCTGTCAGGGGTTATTAAAGCATAAAGTGTATTTTTGGGGTCGCTGAGCAAGACTTGGTATAGTGTCTTCATCTCCCGAATACATCATTTAGAAACGTTCAACCAGGTTTCATCACATGGCTCCTGAAAGCTATTTAAAATGACCTTTTAAAGTTAATCACAGTCATGCTCTGTTCAGCTGGTTTAAAGAGAAGCTGCGTCAAAAAATGGGAAAAAGCAGAATCTCCCTCATAATTTAATCCACAGCAGGATAATTAGGAAAGTAGCTCGCTGAACATCAAATTAACAGTTGCCATCAAATGCTTCATCTTTGTCTAAAAGCTGTGCATATATTTGACCCAATCTGTGATCTGATCTTCTGTATATTCTTCTGTGTTATTAATATCTAAGAAAAGAATCACAGCCGCAAGCAGCATGATTAGAGCATTGAGATGCATTGCTCTTCAAAGCAGAACATATGGAAAACACCTGAAATAAATGAGTTAGACCCTTATGGCAGCAGCCAGTGCATTTCTATGATCCCAGTCTTTATAATCCTTTGTTTTAAAGGTCATTGCACCACCTCGTTGATATCTAGACAATTCTTTGAAGTACTAATTGTTTCTACATTCTTGACCACTTTGTCAGACAACTCCACACTAGAGCTGAGAATTCAGAGGAGTATATGCTGCTTGTTTACTGCGATCAAGATAACAAGGACAAGTCTGTGAAATAACGAAGGCCAGGGCTGATGCAGAAAACACTATATTTTCCATTTTAATGGTGTTTAAGCGTGGAAGCTGGAGGAGAGATAGCTTGAAAAAAATGTAACTAAAGGATCGGATTCAGTGGGATCCAAATGGCAAGGGTAGCTGTTGGGCATGATGACGTTCCTTTGATGTGAGCTATAACTGGCTTTAAGCTCAGCTCGGGTGCATCATGGCTGCATCCTGACTGATGTGAGTATTCCACTTAGATCAGGGCCACTTTGTCGTGTGAGCCAACTGTACCTTTTATTTAAAATTCTCTAATGTCTCATGGGATGGCATTAAAGGCCCAGGTCATTAGTGTATTGTAATGTTTGCCCACAACTGTGTGAGCTGGACGGTCATCTCTTGGAATTTTGTCATATTCATCAATGCTATGCATAATGGGATGAGATACTATTTACATATCGGATCAAAATTGCCAGAGGAGAGCATTAATTATTGAGAAACTGACAGAATCAAAAGAGCAGCTTTTTCCTCTTCGTATTTTGTTTTCTGCACAGACTGAAAGCCGCTCTGTGCCCAGTAAACACAATTATCTCAATTTTAAAGACATCGCAGGCTTGTTTTGAGAGAACATGCTCGACACAAAGTCTGCAGCATCTTCTGTCGGCGTAGTAAAATGAAGATTTGCCCTTCATGCCACACCAATGGGCTGTAACAAGCGTCTAAGAGAGGACGTGGTACAGCCTCTGGAGAGCCACCTACTGTACAGTCTGCACCTTTGTGTCAGCCTGCTGAGGCGCTTCACAGGCTCTGCATAATAGAAAGTGCATCATATCGGTCAGTGACATTGAGCGTGAGACTTGTACTGACTTATTATCGAAAATAAAGCAGTATGCTAACAAGGAAGTGGACATAGCGCCACAGATTGCTGTGCACAATCATTCCAGGTACTTATTTACTGCTTTAATTAGTAGTTATTACTTTAACTACTGCTTATGTTTCCAGGTCTTATGTTCCTGTTTTGGTCTGTGTGATAAACATAAGACATACGCTTGAGTGTGCAGTGTTCATTGTGAGACATATTTATAAATTATTTGTGTGAATTTAAATTATACTTGTATGATCATATTGGCCTAAATTGCTATTTCATTGTAGTGGTTGTGATATATTGTGAACTTGTGATATATTTTACCATCAAAAAATGTACCTGACTCGTTGCAGTGGCACTGCATACTATAACTTTTTAGCTGTAATTATTTAATTTTTATGTGCTTTCCCTTTGGGGATCATTAAATTTTCATCTTGATCTTATCTTCTTAATCATAATCTTAAAATCTGTGTGAATATGTTGTAACCTGCTTTTCCACTGATGCAGTAAACTGTCTATTTTGTGCTCTAAGTCTGCTAAGAGTATAAAGTAAAATCATGCCATTGCTGACTTTTTTAGGTGTCTCACACAGCAGACATCTGTTTAAACAGAACCATAATGGTCCATAATGAAGTTTGCTTTACAACACTGCCCCAGTATATACAGTAAATGGGGACAGTAAGGACTAGAACATGCAGACAGATACATTTTACTGCATCTTCCCCATCCACAGTGTCATCCCCTTAAGCTGCCAAGAGAGTGTAGGGGGGTGAATTCATGAGGGTCTTCTGTAATAGGCTGGCACACACACAGGCACAGCCTGTGGAACCTTACAGGCTGCTGAAGCTGGTCTTGGCATTGCTTTTGGCAGCTATGTGGTTATGTGCTCTCTCGCACTACACATTCCTTCTGAAAAAAGAAAGTTTTAACTAGCTGGTCTTACCGCTCCTTTATAAATGAGGAAGCCCTTGGCATAAATAGATCTACATGTTCATTTGGTGTATTAAGAGAGACACACAGTTAAAGAGTGTTCATTACAATTGTAAATTTCTGCCCCCGGGCCCTTAGCCCAGCGCTAGATTACATGAGGTCTATGCTCACGGACGGCGCCTGGCATCTGATTGAGGGTCCAGTGCAGCTAATTAATTTCATTAGAAAGTGAAGTCATCTTCTAGCAGGAATTAATATTTGGAGCGTCATGTTGCTAATTTATTTCCAGATTTAATTAGCTCAGAGAAGAAATGTTGCTTTGGCAAGAGGACTTTTTAATTATCAGCTTGGATAAATTTGAAAATGTTGATGCCTAAGGGTTGAGTTAATTAAAACCTGCATTATTTTAACTTTAATTAGCTCCCATCTTTGTTTTTCTTCACCATATGGCCATGTCCTGTAGTCAAATTTAGTTAATTAAGCTAATTAAGCTAATCATTTTAATTACTCAAGACAATGTGATTGGATAGAGGATGACTACAAGTTTATAGCCAAGTACTTGTTTTTCATTAAGTTGAAGGGACAGAGTTATTTCTGATTGCAGTTGGCAAGCATAGCAGAGTAGTTTAAGAATGAGACAGCCTCTGAGATATTAAGGCTGAAATGTAATTGCATTCCTTGATAATAATAAAAAAATCTTGTCACCAGCACAACTCTTAGAGGAGAAATGGTTCACTACAACGTCTTTAAGCTTTCTGCTTGTATGCTGATGTTGGCCCCTTGTACTCCATCACATTAAATAATGTCTGCACTTACTCACGTTTAAAGAGGTTCAGCGTTGGAAGAGATGCTCTGTTCACTTCCAGGAGCATGTGTGAGATACAATAATAGATATCATGATGGGCAGATAAAGTCATTGTTGGTTGGACAAACATCTCTTCCGATATAAAGGATAGAAAACATGTGAAACCTTCACGTCTGACTAGTTTCTTTTGACCACAGCAGACCTTGAAATTGAATTGTAATTGGGCAACAGGCCTGTGTCTGTGGTTGCTGGTGGGATAGGATGCTGCCTTTCCCCTTCATGACCCTGGAGTGTGGGATGGCCGGGGCGTTGGTCTATGTGAGCTGCTAGCAGCTGTGTGTCAGTCTGGACACAAGCTGGGCCCATCCAGAAGCCAGGCCTAGCTGACAGATGCAGACGTTAAACCCAATAATGAAATAATACTGGGAGACATCATGTCCGTGGTTTCCATCATTGTTAAAAGATTTTGGTAGCGTGTACCCCCACTTAGGTAATTTGTTTCCATGTATAATCCTATTGCTCACTATTAAATTAAACCAACTGGTCATTTCAGTTTGGAGCCTATAAATAAACTGGTTGCTGTGTGCATGGGCGGCAGTATGTGGGACGTCTCATCTGATTAGAGGGGAAGCACTTAATAATTTGTACTGAAAAAGGTGACCTTCAGTGTCAGGTGACCTCAATGGTCTGCCACACATATGGCCCAGCAATATTACTAATGTCTCTTCCTAATGTATTTGTACAATCCTGATCCAGGGCCACTCTCCACAAATTGTTTTGGATAAATGTTGATGTGTGGTGAGATGACAACAAGAGCTATGCTAGAGCTGTTTACATGGTCAAGAGTAGTAATGTCGTGGATAACGGATGCACTGGTCAAGAGAGATGATAGGCCCCTCGCTGCTTTCATCAGAGCTAGGCTGGTTAGCCATCAGTGTGTGTGACTGTGTACGCTTGGGTTTTGGCCAGTGTCTGAGCGAAGGAGCCCCCAACCTTATCATAGTTGCACTGTAACACAGAATGCAATGATGTTTGTGTCACCACCTGCGTACTGTAAACGGTCCAGAGCAGGAGTTTTTAATATAAACTGATACTGAACTATACAATTCTGAGTGCTTTGACACTGAAGTAAATGAAGTGTATTTGAAGTATACACCAGGAGCCTAATATGTGTATTATATGTAAAGACAAACATGAGCTGAGTATATGATGATAAAAGTCCCAATGATCAGTCTCTTACATACTCTTGAGCAGTCACTTTAAGAAAAAAAAGGGTATTCCTTGGGCATATTAGCATTGTTAGTATTTCTAGCCACTAGCTTGCTGGCCGGGATAATTGATGCATAGAGTTCCAATGTTTAGTTGAGTAAATAAAAGTTGGAAGAGTTGCTATGTTTTCCCTCAGGTAGATTAAAATAACTGCTGTTTTTACATCGTTAGCTTGACTTGCCTCTGCCAGCCAGGGAGCTAGCTGGCTAGCTTCAGGCTAGGATTATAATCCTTTTTTGCCAGTTCAGGAACCAATAGGCCTATACAAACTTTCCCCCTTGCATTGTTGTTTTGCTTTCATTGTAAAGAACACTAACTTTCCTATACATAAAAAACACTTCAGCTTGACTATAGACACAAAACACCCAGCTAATAGTGTGTAGCTCTTAGCTTGAATCTGCATCAGCTACATCTCACAGAGGTCTATAAATGTTGCCATATGGGTTGTGTTCATATTTTATTTACCAGCTTATCATTAAGACATTAAAATGTGATGACAGAGTTACACACAGTTTTACAATGAGAAATGGACACTGAATGAGTAATTAGACATCTGTTAATGCTGCATTAACACAATGTGGGCAGACATTCAACTCGGGAGAATCCATGCATTACTTCAAGATGGTAACTGCTAGCCTTAGCTGCAACATATAAATGCTGTTTTTATTGTGGTAATATTTGTAGCAGTTGGTTAACAAGGGAAACCAGATACAAAGAAACATTGTATACTTTGTAATAAACTGAACCAACTGAAATAAAGTTAATGTATTTTATTTTGATGTAACTGCAATGTTAGGTTTCCAGCCATTTTGCCAAGTTTGCTGAATTTCAGTGTATTTGGCATTTTGGAAATCTTCGAGGGTGCAATAGAATGTATACCTTTCACACTGAGTATTCACAACACACTAGGTAGTAATTTTAGTGTTCACCTTTAACAGCTACAAAAATGAAGTGTGTGGAAGTTTCCTTTAAACTGTAGCCTAATTTCATCATTCTCATCTATTCATTTTAAAACAACAGATTACTGTTTGGCCCAGGTTTGGCCCACTGTCCGATATAAGCCCCTTCACTGGCCAAGGAGAGCTCGGTAAGAAGCAGCTTAATAGATTTAGATGAAAGGAGGGAATCATGAAATCCTCAACCAGCAGAGAGCGAGAGCATCTGCTCAAAGGCCACCTCCCCACGCCCGGATCACCATCTCCAGAAGAACTCGGGCAGGCATGGAGCCTCCATCTCCACAGCTCCACGCTAATTCCAGTGCCCCCGCCACACGCAGGCTAATTAAGGCCATGCATTTATTTATGACTGAGCTCATTAAACAGTGAAAAAGATGGTCGCCGCTCTGAAAACACATTAGTCCCCGAGGAAACTGCCTGTGAAGTCGCTCTCCTCGGGCTGTTTCAGGTCACAGATTCTGAATCTTTGTGACATATGAAGAAACAGTGAGCTGTAATGCCTTAAAAAAAAACAAAAAAACATCAGTTCTGAGGCGATGAAATGATGGTTCGGGACATTCTTCAGGGTATATTTGAAGCTGCTTGAACTGGTCCCATAATTACATGTATAGGTCACTGACCGGGGGATGAATAAAATTTAACTTTCAGGTCTTGTGCTTTGCATTTTTGTCTGCGGGTATTTATGAAATGAGTTCTTTACATTTATGATACGTCCTTTAATATAATATGACAACTGCAGCAAAAAGAAATGACACTTTGGGCAATAGCAATGATTAACGGACATAACTCAACTTAGATGAACACCAAATGCCCCCACCCTCAAACACATCCTACCACCCCCACCCTCTTTTCTGATATTACCATGGTATTTAAGTTAATTTAGGACTTAGGCAGTGCAGAGCTATGAAATCAAAGACAGAGGAGATCCCTCAGGTATATTTTCTGTGCCTAGAGTGCTCATATTTCTCACACTCTCTTTTTCTAAAGGGCATAGACAGAGAGATCTTACGCAGATCCTACTTCGTTCCTTGTAATTGCAAAGATAATGCCAAATCACACAGTCCTTTGCTGAGACAACTGGCAAGTTGATTTAGTGCTCTTTGATGGCTCTAGTTTTAAAGACTCAGAAATTCCCTGTTTCTACTGGTACTGTTGAGCTGCTCATCTGGACTGGAAGTTACTGAAAAATTTGTTTTGTACTTTGTCCTTTAGAAGAGACTTGGGTGCAAGCAGATTTTCCTAACACTTCTTACTTATCAACAGTTTAAAATGATCAAAAGTTGCACAAAAACACTGTTAATCTACTGAGTTGTTGTGTGGCAGCTATCCAGTTAAGCTAGCTATCCAGAGGCTAATGCTAAGGCAAAACTACCAGCTTCAGCAGCACTAACAGCTGCTCTGTCACCACAGGCCAGCGAGCTGCGGCCAGACAGTGGAGAACGCTGCTGCTGTTATTCCACTAATGTCCAAACAAGATGTTCCCCCTTCTTTAGGTGTAAATCCAATTTACTCACGGAATGTAAATACAGAAAGATTCTGCTGATAGAGCTGCATGTCAGTATTTGTGCATCCCTGGTACATCTCTTCCACCTGAGAAGGTGTTTACTGACAAACCGAGCACCCAATCATGTAGCTACGGTATGATCATAAAGGGGAAGTGTGCCTATTTTATGCATCGAAGTCTGTCTACAGGTGTACAGGTTTACAGGAGTACTACGACATATGAGAACAAAGTCGCCTTCTGTAGCTCCAGAGAGAGCGTGGAGTCTGATACATTCCCTCAAGTGATGTCACTTGAGTCAGCGTCGGATGGGTTTATAGACTACAAGTTAGAAAAGGAGAAAAACCACTGTGTCAGTTCACCAGATCTCTGCAGCCCGCTCCTCATCTCTGCTTGAGGCAACAGGATTGTGGCTACATTAGCTGCTACTAGCATAACATACCAGTCACCCAGTGCCAACGTCCAACAAGAAGTGCAATGCTAAATCAGTGGAGGACTCTTTTAAATAACATCAGTAAGACTGAGTCTGTTGTCCAGAGATCAATGTAATGGATTTTATGTTTAGTATAACAGCAGTTTACTGTTGAAAGCTTCAATCCTTTTTGTTGATAAACAGTTAGATTTGGTTATTAATTGACAATATTTAAACTTTTCTGGCCATTTGCAGGATAGCAAAAAAAGGGAGTCAGAGCAGCGCAGTTTTACATGAAGACATTTATTTGTTATGTTATTTGGTTATATGAAGACATTTATTTGTGTTATGTAATTTAGAAATGCTGGTATACTGGAAAAAACGTGCACTGTATATTGTATCATTCTTTAATAATTAACCAAGTATAGTAATCTTTCTTTTTTATTTTCTACACAGTGTTTGTGTATAAAGGAGTACTGGGATCATCATTAGGGTGTGTTCAATGCTGCCGGCACAGAGGGGCTAAAATCAATCCACAGGATACCCAGCTCAGTGCTTCATTTTAGGATGGCTGATAAACAACAGCATTTGGTGACCTTTTGGTGTTCTTATGGGGGATTTAACCCCCTGCTCAGAGCTGCACCATGCTGGTGGCTCCAGCAGACATGGAGCATGATGTGCTGAAACTCAGATGGGACTTTTTGTGCAGGCGTCCTGTGACGCCTGCACAAAAACTATGATATCACTTGTTGATGTCCTCTGATTCACCGGACAGTGCGAGCCGCGAGTCTGACAGCGTTTTCAGTTCATCATCCAGAGTCACAGATTGTGTGTAGGAGCCTTTTGTTGTGTGTGTGTGTGTGTGTGTGAGAGAGAGACAGAAAGAGAGGGGGGGGGGGGGGGGCGACATTTTAAAAAAAAGGTAGCAACTGAAACGTGAGTTAAACA